>JAMKCH010011563.1:0-28257 GCA_023653785.1 Ophioderma brevispina
TTTGGTTCAATTTTGCAGTGAACAGGTAAGGTACTGGGACCCGCAAGTTACCATGGACCAACATCGGGGACAAGCAGGGAACTGGGGACCAGCAGGACCATGGGAGCCCGCAGGAACACCGGTATCTCAGGGACCCCAGGGGACCAGCAGGTACACCAGGGACCAGCAGTTACACCGGGACCAGCAGGTACAACCGGGGACCAGCAGGGCCACCTGTTGTACCAGCAGGAACCGGGACCATCAGGAACACGCGGGGACCAGCAGGGTCCCCAATGGATGACTGGGCCACTAGGGACTTCAGTGAACAAGGGGGACAAGCAGGTACACAGAAAATGCAAGCAGAGATATATTGCCTTACAGTGCCTGCCGATTTCCTAATTGCAGTGAACCAGCGAGGTACCGGGGACCAGCAGGGACACAGGGGACATGCAGGGACTCTGTGGACCAGCAGGGACACCGGGGACCAGCAGGGACACCAGGGACCTGCAGGGACTCCGGTACCTGCAGGGACACCGGGGACCTCCGGGACTCCGGGAACCAACAGGACATCAGGGACTGCAAGACACAGGGGACCTGCAGGGACACCGGACCTGCAGGGACACAGGGGACCTGCAGGACACCAGGGACAGGGGACCTGCGGGGTACAGCTGGGACACTGAAATATCATTGTATCTAAAAGAATATGTCAAGATTTTTGTCACGCTCAGTTTGGACTTACATTCCTAACATAATGTAAACTCACGATTCCCAAAAAAATAATACAATTGATGTAAACTTACAAAATAGAGTGCATTGTTAATTTTTGGCATTTTTTGACATACGAATAAAACGGGCGATTTTTCGCCACGGCTTCATTGTCAAAAAGCGCCATTTTCTCCTCGTGACGTCAAAGTGATGACCAAAACATCGTGTTGACGAATTGTTATTGCTGACACTGTAATATTGATGGCTTTACTGAAAGTACTAATACCTTTGAAAATAAGTTACAGAATGACATATTTTTGTTTCATTTCGTTGTGTTTTAATTATTTTGATATAAAAAACAACATCGATCGCAGTTTATAGGAAGTGGCAACACTGGCTATAGCTGGTCACAACGACGTAAAGTAGGGATGGTCATCACTTTGACGTCACTTTGCCGGCGATGTGGATTTGTCGGAACCGTTTTCGAGTAAGCTATTGTGCGTAAAATTAAAAGGGCACAATACTCAAACATGTGGACAATTTTTCAACTTTATTTTGATTTATAGTAATCTACGTTACTTAACTTTCCATCCATACCAAATTTTCCAAATCTTCATATCATGACCTATTTCTTTAAAATGTTTTTTTGTATTTTAGCAAAATTTGGTCAAATATATCTCTAAAGTAAGTTTTCATCGGTGAAAAAAATTAAAGGAGCTGATTTCAACTGATTTGGTAGGTAAATAGGTGTCAGCATTTACCCAAATAAAGTGAGTTAAAATTCGTAGGGGGTGGGGAAATTTGGTAAAACTACTCTGATTTGGAAAAAAATGGTGCAAATTATTGATGGAGCTCAGTAGGATAAAAAATAAGGATAGTTTTGAGTGTCTTTAAATGCTTACCTTACCGAAGTAGGGAAACAAGGTCAAGCCCCATGAATGCAATGGATTTGACCTTTGGTGCCCCCTACATTGGGGACTAAGCATTTAAGACAGTCAAAACTATTCTTATTTTAATCCTATGAGCTCCATCAATAATTAGCACGGCATTTTTTTTATCCAAATCGGAGTAATTTTAAAATGTGACCCCTAGTACAACTGAAAATGACATTTTTTAGGATTTTTGCTGTTTTTTAGCCTATAACTTCCAAACTTCGGCCCCCCAGATAGTGACAAACTATACCTTTTTGGAATCCTTACGATTAAACTATCACTTGGTATAACGTTTTCAACATGATTGGATCAATTTCAAAATTTACCCCTGTTATTGACCTTTGACTCCCGAAAACACCCAATCTCCCCACCCCCTACGCTACTCACTTTTTTGGTAATTGTTGACACCTTTACCTACCAAAATCAGTTGAAATTCAGCTTCTTTAATGTTTTTCACAGATTTGGTAAAATATGTTTTACTTTGGGTACTAAAAATTGAGGGGTGTTTATTAATGGGAGCTACAATATGCCATGTGGTATTGCTATAGATGAGGTTGACAAGTAACTTCAACGTCGGGCAACGACGAAGCACTGCCTGGCAGTACGCGGCGGCACCTTCAGGATCTGTGCTTTTAAAATTTGCGCTCAACCAGATATAAGGCTATATTTATTAAATCATGGGCATATACTTATGCACCGTACATGTGAGTAATCAGTGCTAGCTTGTGTTTGTAAACATTGAGTACATCATCTACAGAAAAGAGTCTTTAATTTTTTTCACATAAAAGCTAGAGACTCTTATTTCTAATTCAGGTTTGACGGACCATCTGGTGCCCCGGAATTCCAGGTGACACAGGTCAAAGTTTTAAAATGGCGACAAAGTGCTAGGTGAAGGATCGGCAAACCCGGGCAAAAAGGCTCCAAAGGAGACCGGGAAGTTATGGTTCCTACCTGGTTTTAAGGGCGCGGCTGGCTTCCCTGGCCTGCCAGGTGAGTGAAATGTTTACATCGAATCCCTACCAAGTTTTTTTTAAAACACTTTTTTACTTATTTGACCTTAGATGACCCCAATGACCTAAAAAATCCCTTCAAAAATTTTGTGGCTCAATGCTATAACTTACAAATATTATGACCAAAGAAGTTTAAATAATTTGACATTGGATTACCCTGTGACCTCAAAATGACCTTCAATTTTTTTATGTTGACTAATTTATTTGATCTGTTGGGCCCTGACAGCTAGACTGGCTATTCACCATTGGACAGTATACATAAAATGCACCTGACCCTATTTATGGGACAGTGTGCATTTATTAACCCTATATTATTATGGGACATGCACCTTTAATCCACCGGCATCATTTCGGAACACTGTTTAGAAGCTTGGTCAAGGTCTGGTAGCATGCCATATCATTTAAGAAATGCAGGCAGGATGTAGATTTTCAAAGATGTCACTTTAATCACTTTATGTAACTTGGACCTTTCTTGTTCTCTCCCATATGGATCCCTTGTCATGGTTCTGGTTACTGAGTTGGGTGTTGTGGCATGCAAAATTTGTTGTTTGAAAGGCACTTTTGTTATTTCCAAAGCAAAATTCCCAGTGTATTGTACACAAAATGTAGAATTCTTTGTTTTATCCTTGCACAAAAGAATTCCACATTCGAAATGCAGCACTGCCTCAAGCAAGACATCTAAACCCTTCTGTTTCACATGTTACAGTGCTTTGTGGGTGTTTTCTGTAATGTTGACTCCTCTGACCCACTTGTGAATTTGGGAACCTTAATGGAATAAGGGTTTCCGAATTTGTGAAAATCTTGCACTCCACGAACTCTAACCTATTTTGTCAAAACCACAAACAAAAGATCAGATTAGCCACGTAGGCTTAGGCATGGCTCGAAAAAGTGGGGATTTGTAAAGCTCCTTCCCAGGAAAGGTGGCCATTTGGAGGGAAACTTGGCCATTTGGAGGGAAACTTGGACCACTTTCCCACTAAAGTAGAAGCCACCATTCCTTTTACAAAATAAAGCGTACTTTAAGCGTGTTGTGCTCACTAGCGTAACACGCACTGATCGGTGATTGGGCGTCAGTGCACCTTGACAAATCTCCGATGCCGAGTGGCTCAATCGTGTGCGATCAGTGCACTATTTGACGCGTTTTAGGGTATCAAAAACACCCGATTTTCATGCAAAGGGTTAGGTTTAAATTTGGTTAAAAAGCATTTAGGGTACTTTCGTTTATTGTGTTTTTTACCTACTCTCACTCTTACTCCAATAAAATTCTACCTTCCTGTAATATTTTGTTCGTGTCTTAAACTTTGTTTACGCAAGAGTTCCATTGAATCCCCCAAAACATAGAACAAAGGATCCCTCGCGCAGCCTATCTTGTTCTTACACACAGTTTGTGGTGGCCTAGTATTGAGTCATGAATGCTGTAGCCAGGATCAGCAATATATAGGGTCACAATCTGCATTTGAGACTTGTGTGTGACTCGTAGAACAAACATCACTTTGACAGCATCCGTTAAGTTTGTAATTTTGATGGAATGACAGACAGACGGGCGGGGGTAACGGGAGCAACTGATAACCATGTGCTAGACCTAAGCTGCAATTTTTGTGTTCATTTTATTTTGTAACACCAAATCAAGTTATTGTTGACATTCATGCCAAACGTGTTTAGAGGGTACCATTTTTGGAGAAATTGGCGCTAAAACTTTGTTAGGGCAAAATTTGGGGGGAAATGCGCACTAAAAATTGTTAAGAGTTAATTTTTGCTCACAAACAAAAAACTTGTTTCGGGGTGTTTTTCGGAAAAATGGTGTACACTTCATATCTGATTTGTTTCAAATTTGGTGGCATGATTTCCTTAACCCTTAAGGCCGGACTTTGTGGCTACTTCTAGTCCAGAATTCCGCTTCAGCAGCCCAAAATTGCTAGCTGGGAAAAGAGTAAGAATATTTTTTTTTCATGGTTTGTTGTTCTTTTCAAGTTTTGTGGTGTACAAGAAATACTCACAAAGGGTTTATTAAATGCTAATGGCTCATTAACCCTCTGTACCGCCTTGTCAATAGACTGATTGGCTCATTTAATGATACGGTAACTTAAAGGTGCAACAAGAGATTTCAAGTCATCCATATTTTAGTGATATGTAATGGTTCATGACACTCAATAGATTCCCTACCAATTTTTTATTTGACTGTAGAAATAACTTTAATGAAACAAAAAGCGATTTGTATATGCGATATTTCAATTGAAAACATTGCTGAATTTCTATTTGCTCCTATGGAAATTATAAATTTTCACATTTTTTGTACCAAAAAGAATCATTCTCCAGCTTAATCCTTCAGATGGAAATATTTTTATGAGAAGGCTTTACACCAGTGCAAAAAAATTTTAGGGACACCTTTGATTTGAAATCTCTCGTTGCACCTTTATACACTCCTGAGTAACAATCACTGCAAAAAATTACTTGTCTTTTTGAATGGTAAAGAATATGTTCTCCTCTTATGTGTGTACATTTTGGCACCATTACCTTTACGAATAACAGATTTAAGCTACAAACCAAAACTGGATGGCTTTGTTGGGATTTAATTCAGACAAAAAAGAAGGCAAGTTTTGCCAAAAATTTATACACAAACTGCACCCCCATCCCTCAACAATTACATGTGGTAGCACCCCACAATTGCACAGATATCAATGATTAGTATAGAGTATGATGACTACTATTTGAAATGCACACAAAAGCCCAATTTTTGATTTTTGACCGCTTATCTACAAATATGATCATGAAATATGGCATATTGAAACCTAGGAAAATGCGTTATTCACATTTGGATCTGAAAACTTGCACCTACCTTGTGACATCTGTGTTATAATACAATCAAGTGCATACAGCTTGAGAACCCTGGCACATTTTGAAAAGAGTGTGCCTTCAAAATTTTTCAAGACCCATATTTTTGCATGGTTGTAATTATGCTCTTACCATTGTGTTTAACCTCTCACCTAGAGGGGTATTGAGTCAATCCCCAATGCCCATTTTTTAGAAATTCACTCAATAGATCATGTGATCCCACAAAAATCAAAATAATACATCAAACCCTGATATTTACAATCAAAGCATTAGCACTTAGGGGATTTTTTGCATGAAATGTCTTGTTTTTGGGTTCTTAAACATTTGGAACACTTTTCATCCTTAAGTACTGACATGTGTTTCGGACAATGCGTATATGCACATTTCTATGTCCTCATGGGATGATTCAAAAACACCTTGAATCACCTATACCTCCCCAAAATCAACACCTTTATGTGTAAATGGAATGATTTTGAAATAAAATACATTGCAGTCCCCGACCGCGAGTGCGGCTGCCCGCGCGGTTTTGCATGGGGCAAAGGTCACATGAGGGTATGAAGGTCACATGAGGTCACCAACATGTCACCTCCACCCCACCCGCCCTTCCCCATTTACATCATCGTATCTCTAACTGACTCATACGGCATACGAGATATTAAGGGTTACCATTTTGACCAGCCAGAGGTCACATGAGGTCACCAACAGGCACCCCACCCCACCCTCCCTTTCCACCATTACAAGTCATCTTAGCTCTTACGAGAACTCATACGGCATAATTAAGGGGTACAATTTTGACCACAGACATACGACTAGAGTACTCCCAATGTGGCCTTCTGCAATTCTTTGCAGACGACACAAAAACACTCCGGAGTGTTTATTCAGTTAAACTTGGTTTCCAGTGTCAAACCACAAGAAATACCTTGAGTGATCCCCTGTTGTATGCATGCGTTTACCGATCTGTCCCCTTTATAGTGTCTATAGACTCCATGAGTGAGAGTCAATAATGTTTATACAGGTGAGTAAAAAAAACTTGACCCGGATTGTGGCCGCATTTGGTTGTTAAATAATGTATATATACGTGAAGTGATCATCTGAAAGCCATTCTTATCTTAATTTGCTGCAAAGATATTCCAATCGTTTAAGATAAGGCCGAGCTACAGTCTTTTGAATCAAGTAGTACCTGGTTTTCATCCTATCCACAGATTCCCATTTGATTGCACGCGCCCGACTAAGCAATGTAATTCCGTGGACAGTGCAGAAAACCACTGCTTCATCCTCAAAGACTGTAAACTCGGTCTATACCTAACCCAAACGACTGTAAACTCGGTCTATACCTAACGAGGAATGATCCTTGGCACAAATTAAAGGTATGAACTAAGCTTTCAGATGATATCAATATGTTAGATATTGTTACTTAAATTCAAAATGGCGGACACAATCAGGGTCAAGTTTTTTTTACTCAACCCTGTATAATAAGTAAATTTAACACATTAAAAAATAAATGTATTTACATGGCCAAAATCATGGGAAGTCTTTGGCATCATAATTATTGACTTCTGTTTATTTGATACAGCACTTTGGTTTGCCAAAATGTGTTTTATGTTCATTAAGTCTTAGTCGATCATTGATAGCAAATTGAAAGACTTTTAATATTTTTGTTGAAAATGAATTGGTCCTCTTAAAGAGACACGGGCACATTTGAAAAATGTTCCCATCAATTGTTCAAAATCGATTTTTTTGCATGGTTGTAAAGCTTTTATATACAAAAGCCCTCACCTTAAATGATTAAGACCAAATCAGCGTCCTTATGGGTAAACAGAACGATTTTATAATTAATGTCGCCGGTGACATTAATTCAGCAGACGACGAAAATGGCATTAAACACAAGAGAATGCATGCCGTATGCATGTTTCCCACACAATGCACCCTGTTTGACCGGTCTGTAACCTTTGTGGTTTAATATCTGTGAGTACGAGTCTATGATCCCGTCTATGATATTCATGTAATATACACACATGTGTTGATTAAGATTATGGAAAACTTAAAAGTTGGCCTACAAATTACCTGGACATCTAACCTCTTATTAACCTCCCTATCTGTTTTTGAGTATGTTATTTTTATGTGTAAAATGTATCTCTGTTCGTCCAATGGCCTAGACAATCATTTGAGAGCAAATTGAAGAAATTTCATATTTTGTGTGTGCCAGTACCCCTTTAAAGTGACAAAAGATGATTTTTTTGAGGATACAAATTTCTCTAACTTACACTGGATCAATTGTAGACCACCTACTAAGAAGTTATTCGAAGGTATATTGGACAAAGTATAAAAGTCAACCGCAAACATTGTTATGAACTTGCCTGCTATCCTAATCGTCCCTATAGGAAACCATGCTTTGATTTTTTGTTGTGTACGACAAAAAATATTGAATCATCTTATTACGTAAAGACGACGTATTCGGCTTATTGATTTCAGGTGTGATCTAATACACTGGTAAGCATTCCAAATATGTACAAAACCCGGGTTTGAAAAACCTTGAGGGCACTTCTTTCTGGAAATGTCCTCATGCATGTCTCTTTAAAGAGACATGAGATTTCCAGAAAGAAGCGCCCCTAATTTTTCTCGAACCCCAGTTTTTTTTACATTTTTGGAATGCTAACCACAGTAGTAGATCACACCTGAAGTGAATAAGCCAAATACGCCGTCTTTATGTAATAAGATGATGATTTAACAGTTTCTGTCGTGCACGACAGAAAGTCAAAGCATGGTTTTCTATGGGGAATGATTACTATAGCAGGGAAGTTCAAAACAAGGTTTGCAGTTTTCTTTTGAACTTGTTTGTCCAATAAACCTTCGAAACGTTCTCGGTAGGTGGTCTACAACTGATCCAGTGAAATCCAGAGAAATTTGTATCCTAAAAAAATCTCCTCCTGTCACTTTAAGTCAGTGGCTTTTGAGATGGTTTCCAGTGAGTGCTCACTTGGGAAGTTGCAGTGGCGTAGCTAGGATTTTCATATTGGGGGGGCCAGTGTCGCATCTCAACCGACAGAAAATGGGTAGGGTCCAGGGGCCCGCCTTAGGGCCCCTGTTGGGGTCCAGGGGCCCACCTTAGGGCCCCTGTTGGGGTCCAGGGGCGAAGCCCCGGTGGGGGTCGAGGGGGGCGAAGCCGCGGTGGGGGTCGAGGGGGCGAAGCCCCCTGAAAATTTTGGGTTTTATATGCTTTAAATGTCTTCTGAGGGCTAATTTTTGTACGATTTTGTAAAATTTACTTGTCGCACGCTGTCCATTGAACTTTAAACCTATACTTTGCCGACAATCCGGCCTGCAAGTGCCATGACCTGAATTTTTCAAGTGAACCGACGGGCTCATCTCAACCGACGAAATCAATTATTGGGGGGCCGTGGCCCCCCCTGCCCCCCTCTGGCTACGCCACTGGGAAGTTGTAACTTCTGACCTAGGCTTGTTTGGACTCATCTGAATGCATTTTCATGCTGATTTAATCATGACCAGACCCCATGTATAATTTTGTAAGTTCAAGTTGAAAACAGTTATTAAAACTCTGAGCGACTGTACATGCCTACCCTAACAAATCAATCTATTGTAATACAAATTATCACACATTCATATATATTCTTGTACTTTTCACAGGTCAAAAGGGGGAACCTGCATCCTATTCACCATCACCGATGTCAGCATTTGTAGCTCGAAGATCGGAGATGTTTACTATGAGTGCAGGTGAATCCCTGATAATCAAATTTGATATTGAGGACTTAGACGTAGGTAGTGATTACGACCCAACTACGGGAGTCTTCACATGCAAAGTAGCGGGATTATACTACTTCTCCTTTACATTGAAACCATGGTATCTTAGCGATTCAAATGTCCTTTTGACACAAAATGGAACCCCCAAGGCAAAGATTGAATTTGAACAAGGTGATCGGTATGTTATGCAAAGTCAGAGTACTATATTGTCCCTGGAAGTTGGAGATGTGGTGGCACTCAAGGGCCAATATCCAACTGTCATTGCATGGACAAGCGATAATGATCCTAATATTTTTATGGGATATCTCATCCGTGCCGCCTAAGTGTGTCCCGTTTGCAGATTAATTCCCTGAAAAAAATGGCTTTTCTCTAAAACAACAATTACATGTATTCTTATGATTGAAATGTTAAAGGGATTTTGTACAAAGGGTTCCCTTTGTTTTTTGACAAAACCAGTTGCATGTAAATATAGCCTACCTCCAAATTAATAAATACTCAAAACGAATAGAATACCGGTACCAATCTTTCTTTCTTTTTTTTAATCAAACTAGAGCAATTTTTTGTTTTAGATGTCCACATCCAGACAAACTGGCCTGTGGGGAAGTAAAAATACAGAAAAACAGGGTTAGGATCAATTGAAATTTTCAGGTTTATTTTGTGGTCCTATGCAGAACTAATGGAAAACAGAAGAGGTTAGGACCACTTTTCCTATTGCTTACTACCCTCTGAGTGCCCAGAGTATGGGTTCAATTCCATGGGTGGGGGGTTCTCAAGTTTGGTTTAGGTAGGGACATGCCTCCGAGAGTCTGGAAGTAGGACCTATAGCTATACCATTTTTTGCCAAAAAAAAGGATCCATAGCTATATCAGAGATGCAAATTTTTGGCCAATTTAACCAAAATTTCCATTTTCCCCTCAAAATTTTGACATTTTAACAATTTGGTCAATTTTGGCTTCAGACTGAGGAAATTTGACTAATTTTTTCCAACAAATTTGAAAAAATTAGCCATTGTTATACCAAAATTGGCCATGAAAAAGGGGAGGATTTCATTGATATACCAGAAGGCTGAAAACGAGACCACTGTCTGTGCCACGTCCTGGCTGTGTTGAGACCCCCCTGGGTTGTTAATTGCACCCATATCAGAGAATATTTGATCTATTGCCAAAAGGTTATTACAAATCAGTCATGCATCCATTGGTTGTCCTTGTCTGATGTCATCTATTCTATTTCATTACATAGCCACTGTAATGACATTTTCCAACAAATTTGAAAAAATGGAGCATTGGTATAACCCAAAATTGGCATGAAAAGGGTCATTGAATATACCAAAGGCTGAAAACGAGACCACTGTCTGTGGCACGTCCCCGGCCGCTGTGTTGAGACGCCCCCTGGGTTAATTGCAGACCACATATCAGAGAATATTTGACAGATTTTGCTCCAAAAGGTTTTATTTCCAATCCGTCAGTGCATCATGGTTGTCTTGTCTGAGGTCATCTATTCTATTTCATTACATAGAACTGTAAATAAAAATAATGTGATGATAGCTTACAATACAATTACAATACGACTTGTAATTATGATACATTTTTTGATGATTCAAGCAGCTTCCAGGTCTCATTGCTCCCAACCCAAGTTGAAGACATCAGGATCCACACAAGAGTCAAAATAATATAAATTGGCAAGAGTAGCTTATTAAAAGTGAAGGATGAGTCTGTAGAATTCTCATTTTTTGCAACTGAAAAATTGATAGAAAAGGAAGATAAGGCAAAAAAAAAAACAAGTTTTGCCTCAGAAGAAATGTGAAAAATCGCATTTTTTTTTAGATAAATGTTAATGTGAAAATGTGGGATTTTTTAATTGCATTTTTGACGCACTTTTTTCATCTTTTCGGCCGCTTCGTGGCCAAATTTTCATTTTCTTTTTTTAAAATTTCAAATGAGTAAAAACCTAAAAAAAAATTATGCAGTCAAAGACCAATTTTAAACAAAATGCAAGCAGTCTTCTGGGACAAACTTGTTTTTTTTTGTTGCCCATCAACAGTGTTCAAAAAATTTGAATCTCCATTTAATTACATGTTACAGTAAGTGTCTATATGGAGGGTGATGACTAAAATATTGATTTTGTGCTTATTAAGTTGTTTTTGGTCTTATCACTTGTATAATACTTGTTTGAATGGATGAGAAATAAATATGATAAAATATGATACCATATAAGAGAGCTTTCTATATGCCTGCATATTATTATTATTATTAAATTAGTCTCAATCACTGCATCAAAGTTCAAGAGCAAAAAGTAAAACTCACACACACAAAGTGAGGAAATGCAAGTAAAGAGTCGATTGCATCGTCGATCCACTTCAACAGTCGTATTGATCACACTGAAAGAACCGATCAAAGAACTGGGCAAACAACCGTATGAGACAGAGGGGTGAATGTAACAAACAACATCAATCCATTTTTTCCTTTGATCAGTCAGATGATGTTTTAGAGACTTCATTAATACATTTCTATTTAAGTTTTTGGTCTGTAAAAGCTTGCAGACTCAAGATCGTTTTTGGAATAAACAGTGGGTGCCAGGTATATGTGTAGCACTATACACAATCGTGGAATAGTACTTGTACATGGCTTAGAGGTACTATTCACGGATGGAAATATAGTTAGTTTTACTTCCTCACCAAATAGTGTAAAATATGGCACTTTTGAATAATGGGATAGATCTTTAAACAATCAACACTTGTTTAAATTAATACAAATGAAGACAAGCAATGTAATTATTAAACTTCTTGATGGAATCATTAAAGAAAATGATCTGAAAGTGACATGCTTACGCCAGATGGATTGCAAATACTGATAGCTTATAGAATTTGGCAACACTATGAATAATTGCCAAATTTCTTGGGCAACAGGCCAGGTACCTTGAAAATCCTGTAAGTCTATGCACTGTTAACCCACTGTATAACTCCCGTTGGTCACAATGGAACTTACGATTTTTGAGCAATCGGCACATGGTAAGAATGGTGGTAGACCTATAAGGGACTCGAGCCCCCCTCGGGGGGGGGGGGGGGGGGGGGCTTAAGCTTAAATATTTGGAAAGCCACAGTCAACGTCCTGAAATGAATATGAAAGTCATATAGCCAATCAGACATCAGTCAAATTGGCTGGGATTAAACTTTTGCCATGCTACCAAATCTTTGCAAGATTGAAAAGGCCAGTACAGTCAGAAAATTTCTGGATACTGCCAAAAGAAGCTTCAGTTAAATTTTTTTAGATAATAGGCATTTGAGAAAAATTATTACTGACATGTACCCTACCCTAATTTTTGCCAGGATAAATAAATGTTTTGCTCTACATCTCAAAAACAAATGCAAAACTTCAAAATGATAAGGGTTATAAGCAAGCTCAAAAAAATAAGCAGCGGAACCAGGGGCAATTTTTGTTAAAAAAAGTTGCTCAGGTTCCCTGGGAATAGGCGCGGAACCAGGGGCAATTTCCTGAGAACCAGGGGCAATTTCAAAAATCAAATTACAATGTATGATACTTGATTTACCTCCAAGTCCTGTTACATTACCTTACCTTAATACAGTACCAATTTAACACTTACATTGGGATTCACATACGTAAGTTTACTACCATTATCAAATATCAGGGCTTTAGTAGGACCGTCCAGGGGCCCGCCTTAATATTTTTTTGAACAGGGTGCAGTTCCTCTTAAGGGTTAAAAATACAGTATTCTTGGTGACTTACAGCAGTAAACCTCCTACTCCACTACATCTGCGGACATATTATGTCACTGCAGTCAATAAAGCACCACCTGAGCGGAGGCATGAATGTGTCTATGAACCAGAACCCCCTATCTACTCAGGTATAGGGGCAGTAGTACTTTACAGGCAAGTGAGGGTGTACTGTGTACAGGCATGGTCACTATGGTCAGTGACCATTGGTCACTGAAATCGGGATTGTTGAAGACCTATTTTATAATTGTTATATGTAACCACAATGCAATAAGATGTGTCTATGACAATGATCTGACACTTGAAAATGTCCAAATCATTAATGGTGTTTGTTTTAGGAGTTTTCAAAAAGTCTTTCGTTTAGAGTTATCAAGCAGTTTAAATGTCCCAGGCCTATTTTGTACATAATGGATGTTAAAAAAATTATCCATTGTCCTTATTACATGTTCTACATGGTCAATTTTCATATATATGTTGCAAAATATAGCAATGATTAATTTAAGAAATTGAAATATTTCAAAGTATAAACTATTTAGTGCATAAGAAAAAAAACAGTTTTACGAAGTTAAATGCATACTATTTGAGCCAAAACTTTTAATTGATTACACATGTGCACACTTGCACTGTGTGAGTGGGGTTCCCACACACCCTTTTTATCAGCACCAGCCTCGGGAACCCCAACCTTTTACCCAACGGCACCCTTTTTACCAGAGCATTATCTGGTACCCCACCCTTTTTAACCACTAAGCACCCTTTTTATTCCACCGACTCTTGTACCCGACCAATATACTAACATTTCAAGTTCTGCCATTTGTCTACAACACTACAAACGATTGACGTATTTTAAAGAATTTGTGAAATTGTGCTGCAAATGCCCAAATCAACTCCAATTAACAAGGTCAGTGGGGAGTGTTCATGAATGCAATAATTAGTGAATAAATTTAAAAATACATTTCCTAGTTCACACTTTCACTGAGTTTTCAGCCATTTAAACACTGTGACTTTATTTTAACCACCCTTTTATGAAAACAACCTTTATACAAGAAGTTGCAAACCCCCCTTTTGTCGGAGTCGCCCCATGCCATGTTACCAAGTAACCCACACACCTATCGAGTGGTCGAATTCGGTACTTTACCTCTCCAGAACAGCGCATTTGTAGTATTGGAGGCCCGTGCACTAACTTTAGATAATGCTAAGGGACTGAATGCGTTATTTCATTGTACCGAAATAGCAAATATGGAATAAAATGCTGAACTGTGCACGAAAACTTCTTTGTAAAATGATATTCTGAACTGAACCGTACGTTAAAACGTTCTAAAGTAGCGTTCCATTCACAATTCTCCCCGCCGAGAGCGCGACGCCCGGTCAAAATTTGACACCATTTTTGTATTTTGTCTTGACCCGGAAACCGTGATCTACAAAATAGGCAGTGATTGTGGCTAAGGTCAATAATGTTGCCATAATGATAATACATGCCCTGAGTGGGTAATTATATAATTATATTAATTAGTCAATTGATGATGTCCTAAGATTTTGTTCAAGGACTTTGATCTAATCATATTGTGGTACCGTATTTTAATGTTTTGTATCATGAAAGCAACACGTTTTTTACGAAATATATTACTCCTTTCTAGCACTGCTAGCAGCGTTTCATCGGCCAAGTGTAATCGGCAAATTAAGTTCTTTTCCCGACCACCGTTTCAGAACCGATTACTCATATGGTCAGATTTATAAGTACCCCGATCGATCCGACCACCCTTTGATGACCGTAATAATCACTTAATGTTATTCTCAGTAAAAGGGTTTACATGAAAAATATACTACTATCATCTCAGCTTGAGACGGGGTCCAAAAAATACACCAACTGGAATACTCAAAGACAAGGTTGCTACCATATCAATGGACAATTTTTATAAGTTTTTCCTGTTGGAATATTCAGTCACAGGCCGGCATTGTTACAATGTACATTTGCGCCTGGCTATTATTTTTTTCGCCGTTCCCAGGAGCTGCAGGCTTTACTGGCGCAAAGTTGCGCCTGGCGACCGTTATTTTGAGGCTGGTTATAAGTGAAGGACGAGTCGGAGAATTTGTTCAACAAATTGAAGCTCCATTCAATTACGTATGCAGTAGTTGTCTCTAGGCAAGGGGTGATGACTACTATTTGATTTTGTGTTATGAGGTTGTTTTTGGTCTTATACTGGATAAAATATTGTTTGAAGGGATAAGAAATAAATATTGATAAATAGATACCACTTGAGTAAGATTGCTTATAAATGCCTGCATATTTTATTAATATTATTTTATTAAATTGTCTCAATAACTGTGTGAACAGGGTGAGCATCTCCCACTGGAGCTGACTCCTCTGGCTGAATGGCGATGCTCAATAGATTGAGAACTCAGAAACTGGGACGATCTAGGTTCTGCAGAGGTAGGGCTATCTGGAAGCAGATCAGGATACTACCTGTGGCTGTCGAACAGCACACAGGGGATCAATGGAAAACCTCTTGGTCTGCCCACGCTGAAAAGAAACAAGGCACAAACAAGGACCTTGCCGGGAATTCAGGAAGCAGCCAGACGTTGTACCCACCTCTGGATGGATCATATTTGAGAACCACTGTGTTTGGACACGAGAAGGAAGGAAGAACTGTGTGAAAGTTCAATTAGAGCAAAAAAGTAAAACTCAACACACATACGTTGAGAAATGCAATAATACCTGCATTGATCAGGGGGTAAAGGGCCAGCCCGCCTGGGGGCCAAAAGTTCCGTATTGGGAAATTTTCCCTATCAGGAGGGTCAAAAGGGCCCAATTTTTTCGGTCAGAGGCTAAAAAAAGGCTGATTTAGCATGTTTTTGCACAATTTTTTCCCGGCCAAAGTCGTCCGGGGGGGGCAACCTGCCCCCCCCTGCCCCCCCCCCCCCACCCCCCGTTGGTAGTCCACTGGCTGATCCACTTTGGAGTGAAGGCAATCTATCAAATAAAACTTCATATCTTTAAATTGGGCCATCCCCCTTTTAATCATTTCCCAATTGAATTTTTGTCTGTAAAGCTTGCAGACTCAATGGATCACTTTTTGATGACAGTCGGAACACTCACCACCATTTTGGTGTGGTATGGTATTCTCTTTTACGATTTTTTGTGCTAAAATTTAATTTCTTGCTGTTTTAGATGTCCAATCAATAGGGACCAGGCTGTAAGAAAATTATGGGGTACAAATTTTCAGACCACTGGCCCTTTCCTTCAGGAGGGTAAATGTTAGTATGGGGGAACATTAAAATTGAGTCAAATTGATGTTAATGTTTGTCTCCTAATTAGGATGAAAAAGTATAGGTTTGGCCTAGTAAATATAGCTCCATTATGTTTCATGGTCATCCTAGATAAAATTTATCCGATGCTCCGACTTTTGTTGAAATTGGTGACAAATTGGTTATATTGTCTCATTGGTGAAAAAATGCACTATTTTACAGTATGTGGCATTTGATTACACAATTAAATGGCAAAATTTATCAAGAGTCTTACATGGTCTAGGAGGTCATCACCACATGTCCGTAATTCAAACATTGATCTCACCAAATTTAAATTACCCCGTACTTACCCCCATGTCCGCAGCAGAACAGAAGCACTTGTTGAAAAATTTGGACCCCCATCAGTTTATAAAGTCTAGGCCCTCCTAAAGACCTAACTGCAACAAAAGTACTTGCAGCAGAAATCCTATGGGTGTATATGCCTTCCTCACTATTACCTCATTGCCTCATCTGGGCAAGAGTGGTTAACTCTCTCCGCGGATGGTCTTTGCACTCGACACACACACACATTAATTTTTTGTCAATTTTGGGGGTTTTTTTTGGTTTTTAAACATTTCAAAATTATTTATTTTCATGGGCATATGTTGAGGGCATTAAATCATCCAATATTTTCTTCATGGAAATTGTTAAAAATAGTGGCTCCTGAATTGGAGGTTCTATAGAAGTTCCCGTTTTTTCAGGGACCACTTTATACAGACTGTCTAAACAAACCCTATACCAATTTTTCCCCCCCAAAACTGAAGTGGCCATCATAACTGAAGGTAAACCGATCTTTTCCCAGAATATCCAGCTTTCGTGAAAATTTATAGTTGGTTTAAGTTGGAGATCTGGTTCAAAAGTTCAGGCCAATTATTGGAGACACTTAACCTCATGGGCCAGTTTTGGCTATCCCAATATCAATACAGTTACATTCACATTTTCCACTGAAAATCAACTTTGAGACATTTTGTTATTAAAAATTAAATTATGGTTACATGTATAAATTGTGGCTCTGTCATGTAACACAATTCATAAGTTTATAACGTCATAATTGCCAATTAAATACAAAATTGGGAGACTCAATTACAAGCCTTGTAGCTCCTTGTCTCAGCCTTATTCTAGGTTCTAGGTTATTCTGGTCAAATGTAAACTTGGGCCTCTGAACACCGACCACATAAAATAATCATACTATGCAAGACCGGTCATTTTAAACCACCACAGAATTTCTCATAGGATTTGTATGGAGATGTGCAAAAGACGATTCCTCACCATTTCAAGTTTTGGTCACGCATTGAGGTGATGAATATTCAAGACAATGTGTTTCAGAATAAGGCCATGGGATCGTACTTATGTTTATCGATTGGATAAACTGTGATTTATTGAAATTTATTACCGATAAAATTGTTGTAATTGGCTAACGCAATCCTTTGTCAAACTTCAAACAACATGCACAGTTTCATGAATGATGAGTTGTGATAAGAAAATTGGCTACACAGTTACATATTTATTTTGATGCCATTTTCTTTAAGAAATCCACAATGTGATACCAGACAAGATCCCACATATAACTCTGTTAACTATACCATCTTCAGGAAGAGCTTAAGTGTTGTGTTTGTGTTGCTATTTTTACAATTGGGAGACTATTTTTTGGGGGGGGGGTAATTTTTAAGCTTATAGTCCATTCAACAATTGTTGCCTTTGATGTCGTTTGTTGTCGATAATGCAATTTTTAATTTTGACATGTTGGCCAAACTGCCCATTTTTTTCAACTTGATAACAGCACTAGTTCTTAAGAGTCTACTGAGGAGATTTTTATGGTTGGATCATCGGCTACGGCTTCATGCCCAGATCTTGTTGAAATTATCATGAACTGTTGCATTGGTAAAAGAACACGAGTGCCAAATTTAATTTTTTTTCGCAAAAAGGCATTTGGAGATATGTCACCTATAATTCATTTTCTACTTCACATAGACTTTGTACAGGACTGATTTTGGCAGTATAGCAAATGGACAAAAATGGGCAAATTGTTTGAAGATTGAGATTGGTGGTACTCTAGTAGCTCATTTGGTTTTGTAGGCAATATATGTCCAGAGCTAAACTCTTAAGGAATTCACTAATTGAAGGGCCAGGAAAATTTTTTGGTTGTAACATAATTCCCCCTGACGCCAAAAATGCTTAAATGGGCCACCTCCCCTTTTTTTTCGGTGGTCCCCCCTTTGAGCGAAGTACTACTGACTGTATCTTTAGAACCGTTGGACCTAGGAGGTTAGGACCAACTCCAAATGTCAGAATGGCCCTATTTCTGGGGGTCATAATATATTTTTTTATATCCAAACGTCAAAGGTTTTTAGAAAATTGTCCAAAAACTGATTTCACCATATAGCGCACATACATTATGAATGATTCATATGGTTTTCATGCCAAAACAGGAAGGGAGTCACCATACACCTTGGATTTTGCTCTAACGCTCCTTAACAGGGATATTTTTTTGGGGGTAGCTAGGGTAGGGCACAAAAAAGAAATTCAATGTTTTTCCTTTTTCCGTTTCTCAAATGGCAAGCCCGTCAAAATTTTTGTGACTTTGAAGCAAAATTGGGTAATTTAGGGTTGAAAACCGTGCATTTTCTAAGTGCTGTTTATAACATTTTTTGCCTCCACAACTCAAGCAGTTATGATTTTGTAATTGCACAAAGTTATTGACCATTTGATTTGAACTGGGAGTCTAAATCATCATTTTAATGTTACTCCTTTCGTTTTCATGGGGGGGGGGGGTCAAAATGGTCCATCGAAGTGAAAAATATATTGTTTTCCATTTTATAGGGACTTAGTTAATGTTAAGAGTTTAAAGTCCCTTCAGCAGCAAAATTAAATGCTGCTAAGGGTCTTTAAATGATCTAAAAGCACTACCTGGCATGCATGTGACCATGACAGGCAAAAATTAAGATCCCCCGTATGCATAAAAAGTCACTAAAATAAGCCGAACTCCTACCGGTATTTTCATTTTGTAAGGGCCTATATTAATGACATGGTAAAAGCTGCTTAAGGATCTTTAAATAATCTACATGCACTAACTACCTGCCGGTTCCCTTGAAGCAGCTCAAATTTTATGACCCCCCCCCCGAACTTTGGGCTTCAAATTCAAAAGTCTCTAAAATTACCCATTTTTTATACTCCCGCACTTACCATTGGCGTCCCCCACCACCCACACACAACAATAATCGAGAAGGGTAAGCCAAATTGGAAGGAAAAAAGGCACAAAAAGAAAAAAGAGGGAATAAGAGAAGGGCAAAGTAGAGAAGAGAAGTGAGAAGAGAAAGAGAACGGTGAGAGAAAAAACGAGGAGGGGAAGAAACGTAAAAACGGAAACGGAATTTGTGCTCTGAAACACTAATTTTTAGCTTAGCTTCTAAAATGGCAAACCAAGGACCTTAACGGGAGCTCCTTCCCTATAAGGACCCCACCCCTCGTACCAATTAATCATCCCTCATGCAAGTGCAATTGGGTAATTTTAGCGAACTTTTTCAGCGGACCACAACCAACTTTTTGGGGATGGAACTCTTTGATACTTTGACTTGTTTCATCATGGTCAAAGCTATGCAGTTATAGTGCTGCAAAGCATCAACCAGTTTAGGAAAGTGGTACCGGGGCCGGACTGAATAATAACATTTGTAATCATAAGGCTAAAATTGACCGTAGTGGTGTGGAGTTGTCATGAAAACGGTGATGACAAATTAAACAGTGTGTCAATTATGGCATACGACGCCATTTTCCAAAATAGGAGCCTCTTAATGCCAAAAACGCCTAAGAAAACAATTTTGTGTAAACATGTTTTTTCTGGGTCAAGAGTTCAATAAAACTTATTTCCAAACTAAAAATGTGTTGCATGTTCCATATTTTCCAAGATGGCTGTAATTTGATTGACACACACCCTTACATTACTTAAGAGATAGCCTATGAAGATTTGTCCATTCAGATTTTCTTTTCGGGTCAAGGGATTCAATAAAACTATTTACAATAACTGTTCAGATGAATATAAATTAATGGCGTTTCATACGTCACTAATTTTCAAAATGGTCAACATCTAAAAGACAAAATCGTTTCTACCTCATGCTATACAGCTAGGATGACGATTTTGGGGACAAGTGGATTTTTCTTAGGTCAGGATTTAAACAGCAATATTCTCAAAACTGTCAGATGACTCGTTAGTCATGTAATCACGTACACCCCCAAAATAAGACACCTTGACTACTCTATTTGTATTCACCCATTAGGCCTGTATTATTTTAAATAAACTATTATTTGTTTGTGTCAGATATGTCAGATAACATGCCCCGAATTTCGAAACAATTAAATGGTCCATGTCACGTGCACATGCCTACTGATAGTCCATGTTTTGGGTTTTTCGTTCATAGGAACCATAAAGTGCAGTAGGAGATTCTACGGAGGATTACTGAGGATTCTGTGTTGTATTAATTAATCCAGCATCTGGGTATTATATTTTACACTTGGCAAATTAAGCCGACATTGGCAAGTAATTTAACACTCGTGGATACCTGATTACTTAAATATTGGGCTATTTGAAAAAAGTGGACAAATCAAATAAGATTACTTTTATATTCATCCTACAGTTTTTGAGAATAGTTTTTCTTGCAACCCCTTGACAAGAATCACTCATTTTGACAAACCCAAATTCATCTTCTTTAGTAGATATAAGAAATAAACGGTTTTCTTCTTGACGAGATGGTCGGCACTTGAAAAATAGCCGGTATATAAATTTCATTACTCAGACAATTCTGGCAATTGTATATTTGAACCTCTTAACCCAGACCATAATATTCCACAATAAGTCACCACAGTTGCTATTACCTTTAAAAACCAAATGGCAGCCATTTTGGAAAATGTTGATTTAAAGCAATTGCCCATCACTTTTATTTTTCATGTCATCACGTATTTCCATGAACTCACACACCGAAATGATCAATTTTAGCTATGAATTGCAAATGTTATTATTCAGGTCCTGGCTGGTAGAAATCTAAGGCCTTTTCACCTGATGCTGCAGCCCTATTAGTGCGTTTAATCATTTAAGACCTTTAGCGTGCATCATTTAATCTTGCCATTGGGTCCCTATAAAATGGATAAAAATAATGATTTCCACTTTACGATGGGGACATTTTTGACTCCGTCCCAATGAAAAGAAAAGGAGTAACATTAAAATGCTGATTAAATCCCAGTTGAGATCCAATGGTCAATAGTTCTGTACAATACAAACGTCAAAACTAGCTATAACTGATTAAGTTTCTGGAGCAAATACACTGTTATAACTGCAATATAAACATGCAACCGTTTGTCAAACATTATATAATATATCCCATTTTGCTCACGGTCACAAATTTTAGTAATTTACGGGCCCTGCCTTTGAGAACGCAAGGAATATTAATTTTCTGTTTGTGACCTACCCTAGCTACCCAAAAATTATCCCTGAGGAGAGTTAGGCAAAATCCAAGGTGTATGGTGAACCTCCCTTCCTGTTTTGGCATGAAAACCATATGAATTCATTCAAATGTATAGTGCGGTCGATATGGTGTAATCAGTTTTTTTTTTTTTTTTTTTTTTTTTTTTTTTTTTTTTTTTTTAAAAATGTATAATTGACCCCCCATAATGTGGCTATTCCGCACATTTTGAGTGTTCTCTCAACCTTCCTAGGTCCAACCGTTCTGTAGATACAGTCATGTAGTACTACTTCGCTCAAAGGGGCCGTGACCCCCCAAAAAGGGGGCGTGGCCATTTAAGCATTTCGGCTTCATGGAATTATGTTCCAACCAAAATTGTATGTCCTGGACCTTCAATTAGTGGATTCCTGAGAGTTTAGCTCTGCATCTAATGCCATACAAACCACCATGCGCTACTAGAGTAAATGGTTTTTTATGGTTAGAGAAATATCAAATGTCATTATATTTTTTTTCTGCATGGAATCAAAAAAAACAAAGAAAAATAACACTTCTTTGGTCTGAGTATTTCTAGAAATACTGAGTATCTACTTTGTAATTAAAATTTTTCCTAGAAGGAATTACAACTCCCTTGGTGATAAATAAGGTGTCATATTGGACCATTTTTCTAAAAAATATGTTAGCTTTTTTTGCAGATTGAGTGCTTCCATTTGAAAAATACAAGTGTTTTTAAATTTCCCTAAATTTTCCCTAAAATCTTTTTCTACAAGATTAAATGCTTGTTAAAGGTGCTACAGGAGATTTACATATCAGGATGTCCTAAAAAAATTGAAGGTACTGATTTTTTGCCCTGATGAAAGCTTTTCCATCAAAAACTATCCCTCTTACATGAATTAAGCTGAGAAATATTTCGTTGGTACAAAAAATTGAAATTTCTAATTTTGTAATAGGAGAAAATACACAATTGCATCCTACATGTTTGATAATGAAATATAAGCCATCCAATAATCACCTTTTTTCTCTCTTTAAAGACACATTTCTGTAGCCAAATCAAGGTAAAGAAATCTATTGAGCAATCTCATCTATATGACACTTACTAATAGACACAATATTTTGGTGTCTCAGAATCTCTCGTTTCACCTTTAAAAAGCCAATGTGAATTTTAGGTATTTTGTTTATACACACCTCCCTGGAGTTAAGCTTTAAAGGACTTTCCCCTAGCGGGGACAAATTAGTTATTTTGGAATTTTTCCAAAAATAACAAAAAACTCACACAAATCGTACCTTCTGGAAACTCCTAAACTCCCAAAATTGTGGAGAAAAGTTGAATTCTTATTATTAAGATTGGCCTAATAAATCGATTTAGCAATTTTATTTTATAGTTGGTTTTGTCTGTAACACCATTTTTATCCAATGATCTTACCTTAAGCGGATTTATGGGAAACTAGCACCAAAATATGCAGGGCGTAACGAGCCTGAGCCTCAGGGGGGCACGACTCAAGAACTTTTCTGATTGTCCCTGTGCCAATTTTTTCGGCTAGCTGCGCTCGCCAGGTAGACCCTACTTTTTTCCCCCGTCCCCTTTGGTGTTCGCATTCTGAAGGGCTCATCGACCTATGGTGGACCACACAAAAAAGTCATTTTCCTTTTCAATTCACGTTTCCCTTCTCTTCGCTCCATTATTCCCCTTCTCTTTCACCTTTCTCTTTCCTTCCCTATTTTCTCCTTCCGTTTTCCCGTTAACAGTGCTCGGGGGGGGGGGCAATGTGCCCCCCTGCCCCCCCGGCTGTTACGCTACTGAAATTGCACTTGACCAATTTTAATGTCATGAATATAGGGATGACTTCCATCCTAGGTAAATAGCAGGACTACCTGACATGGGACGTGTCACCCTCTTACGTTGTGTTGGGTCAGTCACCGTTGATGAGCTAGTGCATTTGCCAACTGACCAACTTACTGACCATCCATCTGTGTCTGTCTGTCAGTCAAACCCTCACCCCCTCCTCATGATACACACCCTGCATTCACAACACCCCTGCATGTTTGTGGGGACACAACCTTCCTGCCATATACATGACCAGGTACCATATGCCTCTATGTACAAAGGGGAAACAGCTTAATATCTCAGGTGTTTTCATAGCACAAAGTGGCGCTAGCTACTTTGTACTGCTCGTTAAATTAGTGAAATTAATTTTGTGCCAGAAGGGCAAACATTTTAAAAATGCTTTTGGTGATCAGTCGCCTTGGTCCCCAGACTTACCTGTCAACAAGTTAGAATTTATTATCATCTGAATGGTTGGCATTATTATAGGGGTCACTCAAGCACCATGCCGCTTTGTGCTGGTCAGTAAATACTCCTTGGAGTAAATTATCTGGCTTAACATTTGACTTCTCACTGGATCTAATTTATTGAGAAGCTATTAGTAGTGACGAGACAGCCAATCACCCCCAACTAGGGGAGTTTCTACAACCTGACCAATCTGACACTTTTTTCTGACACACTTATGGAATTCATGAAACCTTAAGAGAATAAACATGTGCTTTATTCCGCCAAAGGGTTTCCAAATTCATAAGGTTGTGTTCGATGGGTCTCAGGTTACAGAAAACTCCCCAAAAATAGGGGTGTCAGATGGGTCAGGTTAAGGAAAACTCCCCAAAATAAGGGTTCTTTGGGTTTACAAAATTGCCCATTTTCCATTAAAAAGAGGCTTTTAGTGAATTTTTTCAAAGTTTTCTAAAAAGTAGGGGTCTTTGGTTTAAAATTAAAAAGAAAAACATGGGATCTTGCTGAAATGGGGGGTTTTACCAGCCATACATACATGTCACCTTAAAATGGGAGTGCCACCCCAGTGTCCCAGTGTACAGATAGGCAGGATATTATTATCATCAAAAGAACATTAAACCTGGCATATGGTAACACAATTGCCATGACCTGGTTGGGGTGTCATTATTTTCCGTTACTGAAAAACATGCCATTACAAATATGAAGCCACCTTTTTAAGTTTCTTCATATTGGTATGGCAGATGTACGTTACCAGGTAAGGTTAAAATAGACAACGAATAAATGAATATTTATTGAATATTCAACAGAAGCTAGTACTCTTGCGATGGTTTAAATATAGGCGAGTTACTTGCATGGCCTGAATTTGGTAATACTGACCACGTTTTTACAACACATGGACCACTGACCTAGAAGTTACATATATATATATTGTATATTGCAAAAGTTAAGCTGCAATCTAGTGCTATCCTGCTTGCCGGACAGAAGAAGAAGTGCCTTAGACAGCATCAGAAACTACAGTTAGCTGAAATTTCTCCTGCTAAACGAAGGACAAAGTCTCGCACGCCTTTGTTTCAATCAGTAAATTATTGTTATATACAGCAACTGTTTCAATAATTTGAAGAATCTCATTTCAACACCCAGCAAGTTTAGCCGAGACTGTTTTTTAATCCTCTTCCTTGTATCAACTAGCAGTTAGAGAATTTTCTTCAAGAGAACTACATGACGTTTTAGGTGATACACCACTAAAAGGGAGAACTGTATCAAGACTAACTTACATAATATACGCAATAAAAACAATTATCGAACACACATATGTAGTGGTTTCATGGGAAAACGGACTTATCTAACCATAAACGAATTAGGGCAGTGTGAACCTGTGATTTTTCCTGAGTATCTTATTTGGTTGTAACTTGTCAAATATTTGATTTTGTATGTAAATTATCCATTTCTAAGAAGCAAATTGACGATGAAACCCCGATTATGGCAAATCAGATAATGTAAACTCCGAATTTTGAGAAACTAACTAAAAAAACACGATTTTTTTTTGTTGCCCAACTTTCAGACAGCCTAACAAACATTTCAATTTTCATGATTTTCTTAATGTTATTTTTTAAGAACATGACAATTTGTCTAGGGAACGGTTTTTTTTTCATTTTTTAAAACTAGACTTACTTTTCTAAATATAAGGAAAATGTCAAAAAAGTGTGAATTTTACTTTTCTTGTTTTCAAAATTTGAGTATATATTGGAGATCTCTTTGTTAGACACGAAAAATGAAAAATTTAGAAAACCGTTCTTAGAGAGGTCGATTGCTATCGAAGGAAAGTTAAACCTTACCTTTTACTTTGGGTAACCTTACCTTTTACTTATCTTGTCTGAAATTTGCCAAATTTTTGCGAAAATTGAACATTGAAAAGTGACTTTTCACGCCATTTCCCGGCTGTCTCTTGCTCAAATAACTTGATCTTTGAACTTCAAATTGAGTTAGGTTGTGCAAGTGATGAATACTCTTTATAGGCACTATTGAATCAAACATAGTTTGTCTCTAACTCAGAAATAGAAGAAATTTTCATGTGGAATGGTTAAGCTCCAAAATATCTATGTGTCACACAACGAAGAATTTTGTAATTAGAATTTATTATCGAGATCTCCGATCATAATTCAACGGCTGCTGGAAACGCCTCCAATGTGAATACCGGAAGTAGCGCCATCCATTAGTTGTTTAAAAAATTGGTTCAGTCAAGTCAAGGAAGTCCAGAGGTTATTTCTCGAGGTGGCACTATTTCATCATGGACGGCATAACATGCAATTTCCACTCTCCGTTAAAGTCCAATCTGGGATCCCCATTCCAATTACAAAATCGCTTATTTTTATGATAAATCGCATTTTTTTAGCATTCTCGTTCGCAGGTATAGATTCTTAGACATTATACATGTAACTGTTGAAGATTTGAAAATGGGGGCGCCTCTTTTCACAAAAATTCCATTATTGCTTTAACTATAGACTTTGAGCCAATCACAAAACCGCTACAAAACAAACAGCCACCCAATTGACACCATTTTCTCCTCCCCCCAAAAAAAAATTCAAAATTATTTATTTTCCACACCATATTTGGAATCAGCATGATAATTGCATTCAAATGAGTCCTAACAAGCCCAGTCTTAGGTCAGTAGCTTTGAGATGGCTTTCCAAATAACCTTTTGGGAAGCCATCTAAAAACCATTGACTTGTGTGTTATAGGTTATACCCTACTAACTCACTTATACACAGTAGTCTATGGAGGGGGAAAAAAGGTCTTTGGGTGGAGACAGCCACATTGCCCATAAATAGGGGTTATTTGGGTGAGATTTGTTTCAAAACATGGGGTCTTTAGGTGAGATTGTGCATATACTGAATGGAATACAACATAAGAGCACATATATAATAATTTATTATGTGCTCTTATGTTGTATATGCACTCAAACACAAAAAATTCAGGTCTATTCTCGCGACTAGAAAATTAATTACTCAAGCTTATTGTGAATATCGGATTACCATCTACTTGTTAGCTTATCTGTCAATTATGATTCTTATTATTATATATGTGCTCTAATATGTACTCAAACACAAACAATTCAGGTCTATTCTTGCCGACTAGAAAAATCAATGATTTTCACGATTTCGTGTTGCAGTATACCAAATGCCATGCAAAATCTTAATGAGCTCACCTACCTTAAGAATATATGTCTAAAGGCTGGGTGTTGAGTAGATCTAGAATTACTTTTTTTGTGGGCACTGCCCCCTTCAGAATTTCAAACTAACTGAAAAAAATTGGGTCTACCGTGAGCCAGAAAATTTGGCACCCCCCCATTGAGAATTCTGGAATCTGCCCGTTTCAGATGCCATGCAAGAAAGTTTTCTAACCAAGATTTTTTATCCTTACGGCAGCCAGGTTAGTGGTCAGGGCTTGAAAAAATGTAAATTTCCCAGGAAGATAGTCGCATTTCTCACAGATTTCCCACTATATCTTATGTATAAATTTCCTTCCAAATGGCCAAGTTTCCCTCCAAATGGCCAACTTTCCTGGAAAGGAGCTTCCCAAATTCCCCACTTTTTCAAGCCATGTTAGTGGTGTATAACCTATACAAAATCAATCGGGCTGAAATTTTTTCCAAATTCAAAATGCCCATTTTGTCTCTAAATTGCTAGTGTTAGGTCATATCAACACCTTATATTATTACTGTTCTTTGTAAAAAACAGACACTAGAGCATTTTAAAGTGGTCTTGAAGATGCCATTTGCGACTAGCTCTTTTGTTTACTAATAAAAGTCGGATCCTGACTTTTATTAGTAAACATTGCATAAAAATCATTTCTTGAAAAATACGGCGTGTTAAACTTAGCCACTTACAGGGGTCTTTACTACAACCTTTACCAAATACAACCGTGCAAAAAATGGACTTTTATGAAAAACAGGGGGTGCTATTTGTTTATATTTTGAAGAAATCGCTGAGAGTGGCTTGGCTGGAGCTACTAAATTACAGCTGCATGGATTCTTGGTCTTGGTACACATGAATTATGTGGTGCATAATTAAGATGGCCCCCATAACTGTTCATAAATATTCATAACCTGTCCAAAAAGTATACAGCACATGACCTTTTCATGTTCTATCACCATGTCACGTTAGAAGTTCAATGAGTAATCGGTTCAGTCTGCAGAGTGGATTAATGTTTTTTCTTCAAAATATGCAATGTCCAAAAAGTATGCATCACATGACTTCATCATGTTTTACCACCGTGCTACGTTAGAAGTTCATTGAGT
>JAMKCH010011564.1:0-52748 GCA_023653785.1 Ophioderma brevispina
AATGCCCAAAATACCTATTTTAGCCACCCAAAGAGAAAATGGTCTCGACCAGTGTGACCCCAGGGCACACCCTGTCAGCCAGTAACTCTTCCTCAAATTCCGTTTTGGCTAGCCCTCAAGATGGACGCATCGAAGTCTGTGGCAAGTCAAATTATCTGAATATTGGGATACTGACTGATAGTCGTCTCAAAGCGAATACTCCTAGCTACTATTTTTTTTTTTACCTTAAATATTGGATATATATTGGATTATATATTGGATATAAAGCGCTCTACTGGTCGGATATACGGCGACTTTCCACGCCCATCGGAGAGCTTTTATTATGTGGCCTTTTTTGCCACCGTTGCGTCATGTGATCTGTGTAGCGGGAAAAAAGGTTAAACAAGGCAGCCAGCCGCCACATGTTGAGCCTTGGAGCCGTTTGACTATGTGTGAGTTTGTTTATTTTTAGTAGGAACTGCCTACTATCAATCTAGCTTGGCTGGGTGTTGTCTATTATTTTATTATATGCTTGTGGGATATTTAATAAAATATGTCATAACTGTGTTTGAAAAATTTCTTTAACTGTGGTGACTCAGTTTACCGAGTTGGTTTTTGTTTGTCGACGTTGCATTCCGGGAGTCCTCTCGCACGGTGGTTTGTTATTTTTGTCTCTACGTGTTGGTTGCGCCACGCTTGCCATCTAGCAACTCACGTCACCCCGTTATGTCGCACAATTGGTACGCTGCCCGAGTACATGCATTCATGGGACCCCATTTCATCTTTGTGCAACCCAGCAGTGCTCCGCACCAGCCGGTGTCCCTTTTTGTATCGGACTGTCAGACGTTCAATGGGCCAGTCATTGAACATGGTTAAGC
Source organism: Ophioderma brevispina (assembly GCA_023653785.1). NCBI lineage: Eukaryota > Metazoa > Echinodermata > Ophiuroidea > Amphilepidida > Ophiodermatidae > Ophioderma > Ophioderma brevispina. Next base: position 858 of record JAMKCH010011564.1, read on the forward strand.
CTCTCGTAGTTGCTACCAACGGAGAAGGGGGGGCCGGTAGTCGGGCTACGGTCCGGGGTTCATCCCAGGCAGCCGCTGCTCCTGGGTTGCTACCGAAGGGGACGTAAGCTTCGGCTCATGGTCGCCGGAATGTTAGGGGGCGAATTCGGTAACTGCGGGTCTCCTCTAGAGCGCCACCGGCCGCGGGCTCGCCTGGTTCAGCCCTAGGGGCTGCCCCGGTGCCGGCTGGCGCGGTAGCTCTGCCAATTCAACAGGGGAACTTGCGGCGGAGGCTACGTTCCGGTAGGGGGTAGTGGGAGTGTTGATGGTGATGCCCTGGTAGCCGGGGCTAATCCATCGCCGCAGTTGTCCACACCTAGCGTGGTCACGGTCCCGGTGTCTGCGGGCACCCTAAACGCGATCACGGTGGTCATCACTTCGGGGGTTGTTACGGCAAACCCTGGGGACGTAACAACCACCACTGTCTCCTCTTGGGGAACGTGGACTTGGGCTATGAGGCATCTTCGCTGCTCCCATCCTTGGGATCAGCTGGGCCGAGCGCCGCTTCCGAGTCGTGCCTAGTGACAGTTGCCGCTGGCGTTAGTCTCTGTTCCCCCTTTGGGGTCCAGACCTTGTGATTCAGCCATTGGGGTTGTGATACTGGTCTTAGCCCCCGATTCTTGGGTGGTCGTGTGGCCTTTAGCCTTGGAGGTCCTTTGACACCACATGGGCCTGGCATTGGGGCTTTCATCACTAGCCTTCGTACTCGACTTAGACCCTTCATCTCACCTCGGGGGGGTGGGGTAGCTGGCCTTGGTTCTTCTCACGCAGCTTGGCTGGACCCGGTGTCGCGACAGAGCCGGGCCTAGCCGTGGCATCCTAGGGTGATGCCTCTTGCCTGCTGTGGTTGTGTTACCTGGGCGCCCCATTCGGGACTTTGAGGGAATGTGCAGTGTCGGTCTAAAATGGCCCTCTAGGGGCGTCATTGGCGGCCTAGGCCTGGGGGTATGGGGCTTTATGTCCTTCCCCTTGGGCTTACCCCCCGTACGGGGAACCTGAACATCGCGTCGGGGGTTCCCTTGACATCCGTCCCATTTAGTGTGGGCGCGAGCACCTCGGTCACATGCCGGCTGGTGCCTCTGGGCCTAGCCTATTGCCTTGCCGGTCTCGGGCTTTGTCATTCAGTCTTGACGCTGGTGCTCGGGTTCCCTCAATTGGGGCTTGGCTCCCACCCAGGTGGATGCCTCGCCCCTTCTGGGCTTGTTGTCCTGGCCGGGGTGGCTTGCCTCTTTTCTGCTTGTTGCCTAACCATGACCTGTGCCCCAGGCTTATTCTCGCCCTTGGGGTAGCCCTGAGGTTAGTTTCGACTTTTTCCTGGACACTGCCCACTGTTTGGGTCGGTTTCTCCTTTTTTTGGTGTTGGTGTTGACCGGGGTCCCTGCCCCCGCTGTTCGGGAGATGATAGGGGCTGAGTTTGACAGTTCTAGCACTTCCTTTCAGCTCCCGGGCAGGATGCCCAGAGGGTTCTGCTGTCTCCCTCTTGGGGGAATTGGACCGGCTTTGGTCGGCTCGAAGTTGCCCATCGTTGGGGCTCGTCGTACGGTCTTAGATTGGGCCTCGTCAGGGCCAGGGTGGGCTCCCGATTCGTCGGGGTATGTCTTGGGGGGTTCCCCCCTTCATCCAGCGGTTTTTCAGGCTCCAGTTCACGTTGTTCGATCTATTACTTCGGGTGGGTTTTCTTTCCAGTCTTCTGTACCAACTGTGCGCCTAGCGGGGAATACCTGCACGATGGGGTTATCACTGCTTGAAGTGGGTTCTCCGAACTCGCCTCACTGGCGGCTGTTCTCAAGTGTTCTTGGCAGGGCATGGTCTTGTCTTTCCGCCGTTGCTTGCGAATGGAGTCTTGTGCTGTTCCCCTTGGTAGTACCCTCGGGGGTCCTGGGGAAAAAAAAACCGGGGGGTTCGGTTGCTCTGGCTCCTGTCTTAACGATCTGGGGCCCTTTGACATGGTGGTCTGCACACTTCCGACTGGGATTTATCCCTTCTCTTCTAGTCGGTCAGAGTCTGTGACCTGGACTTAAAGTAGTTGCAGAGCTTCTAGCTCCCCGCGTGGGAATTCTCTGGGGCGTAAGCCCCCGTTGTGTGTCATTCTTCCATGTCTGTCGTCTCGTGTTTGGTTGACGGGTTGGTTACTCCCTCTTATCGAGGCTTTGGTGATCATTAGTCGGTACTCTCGCCCGTTCGGTTGGCCACCTCTATGGTGGCTCTTTCACGTTCGTATCCTGGGGAGTATCGTGTCGGACGGCCATGTGCTGCCCGCACGCAGGAAATCTTCTTGGTGGCATCATTATGCCAACGGAGCCGTGAGTTCGGCTACGCGGCTACCTGTTTGCCTCCTCGATATCGATTTGTCGTTAGGTCCAGAAAGTTTCTCAAGCTAGGACATAATGTCTTCTATGAATTTGTCACCTGCTCTATGCTTCCGAGCAGTTAGCAGTTAGCGGGCTCTCAGCTAGGTCGCCTTCTCGGGGATCGACTCGTTGTTTCTGCGGAGCTAACCTCTAGGTTTTCCTCTCTGGTAGACTTCTCGGTGGTTCGCCCGCTTTGTCTACCTTTCGGGGCCGCGATCGACTATGGCCCGATAATGGGGGAATGCTAGTTTATCATTAATGCTAGCCTTGACATGCTCTTCGGTTGCCAGCTTCTGGGCCGCAGCGGCCACGGTATTGCGGGAGGTCTGCCGTTCTCGCGTTGTCTGTCAACCTCGAGTCGAGGCCTGAATCTCCATCTCCCCTCGCCTGGCTGTGACAGCATGAGGTGGGAACTTTTCGCTCATTTTGAGGCTTTAGTAGCTGTCTCCGATCGTCCGTTGTATGGATTTTTCGGTCGACTAGCTCAGGCTCCCACAGTCACGGTTTGTTTTGGTCGTCCTTCGTGACGTTGGCTGTTACTTGACTCCTGTAAGGAGTAAGCTGAGATCATGACCGAAAATGCCTAGTTCCCTATGGGATCTGAGTTTATAGGCGGAGTCTCTTTCGAAAGCCCCCACTGATCCTTTGGTGCTGGCGTCGCTCAAGCCTGCCTTATCTCTTTCGGGTCCCCTTCCCGGCTGAATTAACTCGGAGAATTCCTTCTCCTTGTAGCTTCTCCCCGGTCAGGGTCGGACTTATATCTCAGCCCTTCACGGGGCTGGGCCTTTAGCCTTCTTCAGTCTCTCAACCTTTATCTCCCCTGGGCCTTCCCGCTTGGGTTCATCTGTGTGCCTCTGATCGGACCCCCTCTCTAGGGGGCCGCTCCTATGTTTTTTGGGGTTAGGCTTCTTTGCCCCGCGTCTTACGCGGGTCCCGCCTTGCGCTTCTATGGTTCCCTCTTGGATCCTCAGTTGTTTGCAGGCTGTGAAGCCTTGTTCTTCGCCTCTGCCGCGGGTGGGCTTCTGGCCCTTTGTCCCAATGCCTACTTCGGACTCCTCCTCCTTCAGAGCTCTTCCTCTCGCCTATTCCTTAGGCTGGTTTTCTCTGCGGCTTCTCGGCTCTGGCTTATACTCCAAAATAACTTTGGCCAGGTCATTTAAACACTTTATAAAGTCTGAGGTCCTTTTTCTCACCCCTGGTGTACTCCACTGTCTAGGTGAAGTTATTGGCTTCCTGACATTTAGGAATCTAGATTCCATGTGTTTTTTTGTTGCTCTGGCGTTTTTTTGGTTCAACCTTTGACTGCATCCTATGACCGCTCTCTGAATATCATGTTCTACCTCGCGACTGAAGTGAGCCAGTGTGGTGTTGATTGAAATTATTCAATTCAACGGGGGTTAAATGCATATATTTTCAGCCACATTGGTGTAAAGAAATCAGCTCAGTGTAAAGATTTTAGTCAAAAAACACATATTTTTTATAAATCAATATAACTGAGCCTGAAGTTCCTTTGCCATTGACCTGACATATATGCATTTCCCTATGAGAAGTGAATGCCCCAAAATACCTATTTTAGCCCCCTAAAAGAGAAATGGTCTCGACAAGTGACCCCAGGTCCCACCCTGTCAGCCATTCCTCTCCCCAATTCCGTTTTGGCTCAGAGCCCACACTGACCATGCAACATATCATGTTGTGGGGGCGGGCCTGGAAGCGGAGTCAACAATTAGAAAAGGAATCAGGCCTCAGTTATATGATTTATAAACATAATGTGTTTTTGACTAAAATCATTCCAACTGAGCTGATTTCCTTTTACATCAATGTTGACGAATATATGCATTAACCCCCGTTGAATTGAATAATTTCATCACACAGACTGCTCACTCAGTCGGAGGTAGAACATGATTTTCAGAGAGCGGCTCGATAGGATGCAGTCAAGGTTGAACCAAAACGCAAGCACAAAAACACATGGAATCTAGATTCCTAACAGTCAGGAAGCCAATAAGGCTCACCTAGACAGTGTTTTGACTAATTTATACACAAAAGAGGTACGACAGTCGTGGATAACCTCGAACTGATATAGGCTGTGTCCCACTCTAATGGTGGTATGTACCCTTAACATGATTGGTGTGTATCTGATAGTAGCGTACCAGTGATACTTTTGTTAACTGGATAGTTGATGGCATTCATTTTTTTCCAAGGAAATATTTTCATCAGATTTGCTTGAAACCCTTTATCTGGACTCATGCTAGGCAATTCCTGGGCCTCAGCACACCAAGGACTTTAGGTCTGGTAAAGATTAGCCTTGAGCGATCTCCTGCCAGCATGCTTGTGTTGGCAACACTGACCTTGGGTTTCAGTTTCATTGAAAAAAGGCCTTGAGGCGAGACATTGTGTCAAGATATCAAGGGCAGGTTGCCGGCCAACTTTCCTAACCTCGCTAACTTTAGGGCATTTTTCAGCTTCAGCTGCACTAAACAATGAAAACTGCGAAGGCAAAATCTGTGCTACTTCTAGCCCAGGGTTCCCAGATAGAGGTTTAAATTAGACAATCCCCACACATGTCAGGATTCTAGCTAATTTATTGACAGAGTAAAATAATAGGAACTACCAGTTGTACAAACAAAACTTGAGAAAAGGCAAGATTAAGATGTTAAACAATTTGAAAAATAAAGAATTGTCATTGAAAAGGTAACAATTTTGTCAGAATGAGTTATAAATACACTATAAATGGTAGGCATTCATAACTTTGGCGTTAAGTAAAATCAGGGATGAGACGATTTCAAACAATCACAAGCTTATCATCTGAGCAAGCTTTTATTGGTTTCATCATGTTACTATTTTGATCAACCCACAACTTTTAATTTTAGATTTTTAATTTTCCTCACAGTGTCCTGGAAGACTTTCTGAGGAGGCACGAGGGGAGGCCAACATGGTTGTATCGCTATGGAACATGAAGTCACACGCATCATGCATGACAGGCTGTGCCGTACAGCATACGTCACCTGGTTCCCCAGAACCTGAGTCGAAATTGTCAAAGAGGTGGATAATAGATATCGTAAAAGTATTTTAAGTCGAAGAGCAACTGCTTTGTTGCAGTTTAGATAACATTGTTAACTGATTTATGATACAAAATACACAAGTAAGAGAAGACAGACACCTCCCATATAATAATTGCCACATACTTTTCATTATTAATAATACGCATGTGAGTCCCTTCAAAGTGCATCACACAATGTCCCTTAAGTTTCAATAAAGGCAATGTCATTATGCAGTAATACTTTTTGGACCCTAAATGATACTTTTTTGTTCACCCTTTATTTGCAAATATTAATACCCAAAATGGTAATTTTGACGAAAAAAGGAATTAAGACTGCCTAATTTTCCAATTGAAAATTCAAGTATTCTTTTCTTTAAAAAAGAAATGTTTTTTTCTAATCAATGATTTGGTCTATGAAATAATAAAATAAATTTCTTGATAGAAACTTGTGTGTTTATATGTATCCTAAATATTGAGATCCATAATCTATGTAACACTGCTACATCTTAAATCATACACTGGGAGCTGATTCCTTAACACCAACTGGTTGACTGAAATATATGCCATTTCCCTTCTGAGACGTGGATGGCCCCAAAATACCTATTTTAAGCACCCTAAGAGTAAAATGGTCGCAACCAGTGCCCCAGGGCCCACCCTGTCGGCCATTACTCTTCTCCTCAATTGCCGTTTTGGCCGCCTTACCAAACGTACACGCGTGTTACCAGCAGCTCTGTCATTATCAGCCAAAATAACTGATATTTTTTGATACCTTACTAGTTGTCGCTCATACGGAATACTCCTACTACTATAACATAACTAATCTGGATTCTTACTGAATTATAACTGATTTATGTACGCTCTATTGGACTGCAATAAACGCGACTTTTACGCCCGTCGGAAAGCTTTTATTAATGTATCCTTTTTTGCCGCCGATGCGGTCATGTGATCTGGGTAGCGGTAAAAGAAGGTAACAAATGCAGCCATTGCCGCACGGTGTTGCGTTTTTTGGATGCCTTTGCTTATCTTTGTGAGCCGGTTTCTGTTTCTTTTAGTGCCATACTATCAATACAACAGTTCTTTTGGTGAGTGTGTCTTTATTTTATTCTTATCTTGTTGTATTTTAATAAAATATGTCGGAAACTGCTTTGGAAAATTCTTTACCGTGTGTGTGACTTTGTTACCGCAACGGTACATTTGTCTCCGCGTTGGCGGGCCCGGGTCTTACGCACCACAAAACAGCGGCTCTCCTTTGTTTTTTCAATCGCATCGTTTGCGTTCCGGCACGCGCGCCCATTCTGGATCGCTTCACCCACTTTTTCAGCGTCTTTGCGCTTGCCGCCCCGCTACCCTCTTTTTCCGTGCATTCATTACGGTTCTTGCTTCCTTTCTGGCCGTCGCTCCGTTTGTTGCTTGTTCTTTTGCGGTGGCCTTTCTGTTTTTAATGGTTCGCCATTGAACACAGTTTTTCCTGTTTATGTTTCGCTAAGGAAAGGGGGTGGTTTTCGGGCTCCGTCCGAGTTCTTCCAAGCGGCCACGCGTCTTTTGGGATCCACCTAATATTTTGTAGCTCGGCTACTTCACTTCAATTGCGTGTTAGTATGGGTGGCGTTTCTCCCCTCGGGGAGTTCCGCCCGTCTTTACCCCTCGCTACGCACTGCCGCTGGCTCGCCTGGTTCTATAGCCCTAGGGGCCTTTCTCCGGTGGCAGGCAGCGCGGATCTGCTCTGGCCTTTTTCCTTGGATTGTTAAGCGTCTGCAACATTCCGGTATGGCAGCCTTCGATTGCTTCATAGCGTGCTAGTTTTGTGGCCGGCATCCCTCGGGGGCCATCCTGGCTAGCACGCGGCCGACGCTGGCTCGCCTGATTTAGCTCGGTGCTTTATCGGTGCAGGCTCTGCTCTCTCCCTGTAGGATTGAGCGGCTGCAGTCCGTCCGTTGGCGGTGTGTTGGCCATGGTGAGCCCGGGTTTTCTCTTGCCGATCCATCGCCAGTACCGACACCCGCGCGTCGTGGTTTCGGGGTCTCGGGGCCTTGATTCGTCCAGCCCGGAGGTGCTTCCCGGTGCCCCCGTTACGGGGCGCCGCGGGTCGTGTTTATTCTCACTGCTCCCCGCATGGATAGCCTGCTAGCCGCGCGCGTCAATCTGGACTCGTGGCTGCATGCTTCACCAGCCGTCACAGCCTAGGTGTGGAGCGCGCAGCGCTTCGCCAGTTGGTCCCCCGGCTCACGCGGGTAAACCGTGCGCGGTTTCTGCTTCTGCTGCGGTTCGTAACCAGCAGAGCCTGGTTTCCCGCTTCCAGTTTCAGCAGCGTTTTTTACGGCCCCCGCATGGCTAGCTGCTAGCCCCGCGGGGTTATCGGCTGCGTGCTGCTACTCGTCCCCAGGCCTTCACGGGCTGGTGGGGCGCGCAGCCCTTCGCCAGGTTGGCCCCACTCACGCGGGGTTCCGTAATGCGGTTACTGGTGCGGGTCGTCCACGCTATTCCCGCTATGGTTCCCGCCGCCGTTACGGTACCACCCCCATTGGTGTATCCGTTCTCGGCGCCCTCGTGGTGCAGCCTCCGGGGCTTGCCTTCGCGGTGGGCTCGGTGCAGGCTTGTGACCATGCCCTCTCAGGGCCCGCTGCGTGCCCGTGCGTCGCCCATGTCGCTATAAGTCTCCTCGCTGGTTGTTAGCATCGTGGTTCCGGCCGGGGACTTCTAGGGGCTGTTCTCTCCGCCTTTGGGCACGGAGTACTCCTCCCTTTATAGCATCTCACCTCTCTGAGGTGATCGGCTTGGGTTGAATTTGTTTACACTCACTCCTCTTTGCCGCGCCTCCTTCCCACAGGGGTGCGCTGCTGGTGACCGTTTATCCGCGGTCGTTGGCGTTGATTTCAGGGCTTAACCACAGCAATCTGGTCTCCTCTTACGGGGCTGTTGCTCCGGGGTGGTTGTTTTTTTTGTCCGCCTTCCCCTGTGTTTGACTTTTCAGCTCACGGCGCCAGTGCCCTGTCCTCCCTTTGCGGGTATGTCCCGCCCGCCTTTGCTCTCGGGCACTCACCCTCGGGGATGCTGTAGGTCTCAGGCTGGTTCCTCTCGGGTCGACACAAGTTCCTGCTCTTCGGCAGGCAGGGCCCCCTACGGGGCGGCCTAGCCCTGAGTGGCTTCAACCCCTTGCTGGCTGTTGCCTGGTCCTTGGGGTGGGAGTCCCTCTCAGCCTTGGTGTAATCCCGGGTTACCGCGTCTATTCTCCGACTTTGCTCTAGCTTCTGCATGCAGGTCCCCCTGGGTGCTCCTGCCCTGCCGTTGGCGGGCCTATAGCCTGCCTCGGCCTGGGCATGGGCGCATCCTGCCGTGCTAGAGCTTGCAGCGCTTCGCGGGGTCCAGACCTTAGCCCGTTTTTTGCACTCTGCCCCCGGCTTCTCTGGGGTGCTTTCGCTGTCTTCTCGAGCTCCCTTTGGACCTTTTGTTCGCCTCGGGCCGTTCATGCTACCTCCCTGGCTTTTCAGCTCGGGGTCGCCGGCGCTTCCGTCGCCTTCGCTGGCGGTGCCTGTTGCTTGCCTCGGTAGCCTATCTCCTTCGTGGTGCTAGTCGCATTAGGCGCTGGGCCATTTAGGCTTGGCTAGTCCGGGCTCTGTAGGCGTCTTGCTGTTAGGCTTACTGCTACCTAGCCTGGTCCTCTGGGCCTCCCCTGGGGAACTTGGACTCAGGCTATGAGGCAGCTTTGTTGCTCCCCTCCTGGGGATTCCGCTTGGGCCCTAGCGCGCTTCACAGATTCGGCCCTATTGACAGTTTGCCGTCGCGTAGTCTCTGTCCCCCTCTGGGGTCTAGACCATGTATCCATCTTGGCTGTGATCTGGTGTTTGGGTCTTAGCCCCCGACTTCCTTGGGGGTCGTGGCCTTTAGCCCCGCGGCGGTCCTTGGACTTTCGCCTTGGCCTAGGCCTTTTGGGGCTTTCATCGCCTAGCCTTTTGCTACTCGACTTGCCCCTTCTTCTCCATTTGGGGTAGCTGGCCCTGGTTCTTTATCCTCGCACTTGGCTGAACACCTTGTCGGCCCTAGCCCTTGGGGGCCTAAGGGCTTATTAGCCTGGCTGTTGGGGTGTATTACCTTGGCCCCCCTTCGGGGTTTTATGAGGCCTGTGCCTATTCCGGTCTGGCGTGGCCCCTCATGGGCTCTCACTTTGCCGCCTACCCAGGCCTGTGGTACGGCTTATGATGTCCTTTCTCCCTTGCCTTACCCCCGTGACAGGAAGCAACTAGATCATCGACTCCTTGGCTCTTTTCTCCTGCCCTCCTCTCACTCTTGTGCGGGGGCGAGACCTCGGCCTACATGCCGGCTGGTGCACGCGGGGCCTATCCTGCTGCTCTGCCGGTCTCGGGCTTTGGTCATTAAGTCTTTGATGCTGATGCGACGGTTTCTCTCATTGGGCGCGGCTCCCACCTCAGTGGATGCACCTCGCCCCCTCTGGGCTCTGTTTGTCCTGCCCGCTGGTGGTTTGGCTCTTTTGTCTAACCTTACCTGTGCTCCCAGCCTTACTCCTCGTCCCCTCGGTGCTAGCCCTTGAGGTCGTTCGACTTTTGCCTGGACACTGCCCACTGTGGGGTCGGTGTTCCTTGACCGTGGATCCCTTCTCCTTTTGTTCGGGCTGTTGTATGGGCTGGCTTTGGCTTCTCGCACATTCCTTGGGCTCCCGGCTGACTAGCCTTGTCCGCTGTCTCCCTCGGGGCGCTTGGACACAGGTTTTGGGTCGCCGACGATGCGCCCCTTTGGGGCTCGTCGTGCGGGCTTAGCGTCGGGCCTTGTTCCGGGCTAGCGTTGGGGCTCGTCCGGCCCTAACGCGGGGTGCTCCCGCTGCCCCGGGGTTCTTCTTTAGGGGTTTGCCCTCCCCTCCAGCGTTTTTCAGGCTCCCCGTTGTTCTATCTCTTCACTTGCGGGTTTTTTTCTTGCCACGCCTTCTGTCTCAACTGTGTTGCCTAGTGGGAATCCCCGGACGGGGTATTCCCTAGTTGGTGGGTTCTCATAACTCGCCTTAAACAGTGCTTTCTCAGTTGTTCATGCAGTTGACTTGGTCTTGTCTTTCCCGCCGTGCCTTGCGAGTGGATCTTGTGCTTTCCCCTTAATACCCTCGGGGTCCTGGGGTCCCGTTCGGTTGCTCCTGCTCCTGCTTACGACCGGGAGCCCTTGACCATGTGGTCTGCCCACTCCGCTGGGATTTTTATCCCTTCTATCCTAGTCGGTCAAATCTGTGACCTGAACTTTAAAGTCTGTTGGGTGCTTCTCGCTCCCGGGTGGTAATGTCTCTGGGGCGTAAAACCCCCGCTGTGGTCATTCTTCCTCTGACGTCTCGAGTTTGTTGACGAGTTGGTTCCTCCCTTTTCTCGAGGCTTTGGTGATCCCTTAATCGTATCTCGCCCGTTCGGGGTAGCACCTCTCCGGTGGCTCTCTTCACTTTCTGCTCCTCGGGAGATATTGTGTCGAAGCCGCTTGCGGCCCGCGGACCTCTTCAGCGGTGGCATCCTTATCCGTAGCCGGAGTTCGGCTACGCAGCTCTTGTTTTGCCCTCCTCGATAACGATTTGTCGTTCGGGCCCAGAGTTCCTCAGTTAGGATCCATTTCTGTCCCGTCTACGACTTTGTCACCTGCTTCTCTGCTTGCAGTCGCCACTTGGTTAGGCTTCTGCTCGGGCCTTCCCGAGCAGTTAGTGATCTCTCGGCTCGGGTCGCCGCTCGAGGCTCGACTCGTGTTTCCTGCAGAGCTAACCTCTGGGTACTCCCTCTGTAGACTTCTCGGTGGTTCCCCCACTTTTGTCCTACCTTTCGGGCCAGGATTGACTCTGTCCCGATCTGGTGAGTGGCAGTTTATCATTACTCTAGCCTTTGGACTGCTCTCCGGTTGCCCGGTTCTGGGGCCGCGGCTCCCGGTATTGGGAGGTCTGCCTCGTTTCTTCCTCCTCGTGGTATCCGCTACCTCGAGTCGAGGCCTGATCGTCCCTTCATCTCCTGACTGTGACAGTCTGAGGTGGACTTTTCGCTTATTTTGAGCTTTGGTGGCTGTCTCCGATCATCCGTTTCTGGATTTTTCGGTCACCTAGCTCACCTACCACAGCCTGTTTTTCGTTCGTCCTTCTGTGACGTTGGTTCGTTCCATGACTCCTGCAAGGCGCCCGTTTCTGACCCGAAAGCTAGTTCCCTCTTGGGGTCTGAGTCGATCGGCGAGTTTCTTGGCGCAGCCCAATCGTCCTTGGTTGCGCGTCGGCTCTAGCCCTCGCCTTTATTTCTCTTTCAGGTCCTTTCCCGCTGATTAGCTTCGAGATTTCCTCTCCTTGTAGCTCCTTCTCCCGGGTCAGGGTCCGGACTTATCTTCTCAGCCCTCCACGGGGCTGGGGGGGCCTTTTCCTCATTCAGTCTCTCACCTTTATCTCCCCTGCCTCAGAAACGTCTCGTGGTTTCTTCTGTGGTGCTTGATCGGACCCCCTCTCTAGGTTGGCCCGCTCCTCCGTTTGGTTGGGGTTAGCCTTCTTTGCCCCGCGTCTTTACGCGGGTCCGCCTTGCGCTCTCTGGTTCCCTCCCGGCTCTTCAGTTGTTCGCAAGGCTGTGAGACCTTGTTCTCCGCCTTTGCGCGGTGCTTCGGGCCCTTTGTCACAGGCCTCGTCGCACTCCAGTCTCTGCGGCTCTTCCTCTCGCCTATTCCTTAGCTTGGGTTTTCTCTGCGGTATTCGCGGCTCTGGCTCTCCTCCATAAACTTTGGCCAGGTTTTTAATCACATTTAAAAAGCTAAGGTCCGGTTACTCACCCCCTGTGTACTCCACTGTTCTGGTGAGTTATTGGCTTCCTGACTTCTTAGGAATCTAGATTCCATGTGTTTTTCGTCTCTGGCGTTTTTTGGTCACCTTTGACTGCATCCTATGCTCTCTGAAAATATCATGTTCCACCTCCGACGGAGTGCTATTCATGGGGTTTTGTTGTTGAAATAATTCATTCAACGGGGGGTTAATGCATATATTTCAGTCCACCTTGGTGTTATGAACAGCTCAGTGTCATGATATTAGTTAAAAACACATTATGTTTATAAATCATATAATGGGCCTGATTCCTTTCCAATGTTGACTTCACGCTTCCGGCCCGCCCCACAACCTGACATTTGCGTCCGTGTGGGCTCTTAGCCAAAACGAATTGGGGAGTAATGGTCGACATGGTGTGACCTGGTGTCACTGGTTGAACCATATTTCTCTTTTTAGGGGTGCTAAAATACGTATTTTGGGCAGTCCACTTCTCAGAAGGGAATTGCATATAATTTCAGCGGTCAACATGGAAGGAAATCCAGGCCTCAGTTATAGTGATTATAAACATAATGTTGTTTTTACTTACATCTTGTCATTTAGTCACAGTGACTATTATGAAACACACTAACTATCAATTTTTTGTCTTTCTTCAGCATTTCCCACAAAATGTAGAGGAGAAGGAATGCTATGATCACTTTGTAACCTTCTCAATCGAAGCCAGGAGTTATCAGAGACCTGTCACCTCCCTGTCTCAGAAAACTATCAGGGTAAGGAAAAATATACATATCAATGGTTTTACTGTAGAAGGCCGCATCTGCAATAGCTGCCATTTGTCATTTGTGTTCTTATTAGTGTTTAGACCATGTCAATCCAAACCCTGGCGCTATTGCAGATAAGGCCTTTTTGCCCTAACCCTCGATATACTTGAGTTTAGTATAGTTCATGTTAGAATCGTCGTATCAGAATGTCAAGACAAAGCGTCTAGTTCATGGTGTTCTCAAATGAAGCCAGGAATTACCCAAAACACGTCATGTCTTGTCTGATAATCCTTTAAGATAAGTCCAAATGTACACATTGCCAGAGTTTTGTGACTTGACAATTATTTTTGTCCCCGTCCGACAAGTTCGGGAGGGCTACAGAATGGGCTCCGTCCGTATGTCTGTATGTCCGTATGTTATGTCCGTATTGTATGTCTGTATGTGACGGCCGTGATAAAAAATGTAACCCTGGGAACATTTGGGGCTATCTTTTTTTCTGGATGAGCTAGAGTTTTTCAACTTGGTGTATATTGTAGGAGCGAAACCCCACCTACCTACCATTATTCATACCCAGGGTCCTCCCTTGGGTCTGTCAGGGGTAGGGGAAAAGTTCAAGGGTAAAAGGTCAAGGGAAAAGGACCATATGGCACAGTAAATGGTCACATTGTGACCATATTGTTGACTTAATCGAGAGTTCTGTGAGGGCTACGATGATGTCCTTGGTGGAAAGAAGCGGGTTGTGAGTTCTCGACCTTGATTAGATTTTGGGTGTAAAATAGTGCTAATTAAGTATCTACTTTGCCATATTTACTGAAATTTTCCCGCAGGCTTTGTAAAGTTTTCTGGAGTTAGACAAAAATAAGACTTAAATGTAAATGGGGTGTACAAGGAAGGTAATAAACCCAATGAATGTCAGTCTGCCACCATTAAAGGGATAGATAAGCAGGACTTATTTAATGCACGAGAATACAAAAGTGGGAAATGATTTGGTAACTTATAAATAAAAGATAAGTATGTACAAACCCATATAACTACTCAACCGTAGGCCATAGTGAAAACATGCAGTATTTGGGGAACTTGTCATTGACCATCTCCCAAATAGACCTACAGCAATGGCAGCTCTTAAAATAAACTAAACAGCTGATTGTGGTTACACACCAGTAAATAATAAACAAAGGTCAATAATATTTGTGTTTGCGGTCAAAATGTACAGGTAGGGGCCCACAATATTACGCTCATAAATCTGGGATATTGACAAGGAAAGGTTTTTGATCTCAAGTCGTAATTTTGATACACTCATATAGAAATTTTGTTCATTGTATTGCAATGACCAAATAGTGTGATAGGTTGCTTTACAACCAGGGAAGAGGTCAGTAGAGCAAGTCCACAAGTGTGTTCACTCTCACCTGACCCGCTACAATGAGGTGGTTCATGTGACTATAATCATGTTGTCAGATGATTCATTTCTATCATGTCATAAGAACATTCACAGGGTGCTTAGCTTCCACAGCAGGTAAGACGATGTTCCAACTTTCACTGATATCAAAATAAGCATTACATGTGAATGTAAAGTAAACTGTTTTCATTGTAGAAGAAACTTTCACTTCGGTATCAGATACATAACTTTTAGTGAAACTCTTTATTTTTCTGTCCCGTGTAGTGGAAACATGCTCGATGGTGGGAGCCATCGGTAGTCACCTCACAACTCTTGTCAATCTCGATCTGCACTGTGGCCTGACATGCCTATCCACCCCATGGACACATCCAGACCCAATAACTTCTTTGATGGCCTCTTCCCGCGTTCAGCTGTCAGGATGCGGACACAGAGGGCAAAATGCTTCACCACTGGTTTTTACTGTAAGTATGGTGATTATCCACAAAAAAACTGTTCGTCACAGAGATCTTTCTCTTGCCTTTTATAATGCTTTTATTTTTTGGTAATCTATGTAGATGTTGTTGTCACAAATGTTCTTCATCGCTAACAACCCTCTAGATAACACTTTCAATGATACTAGACTATCTCAGCGAGTGAACCATGTAGTAGTAGTAGTAAACCAAAGTTTTAAAATCCAGTTTTGTCCCCACTTAATGAGGGGTGGCCGGATTACACTCAAATCTTTCAGCAATACATGCTGTTGTGAGGATTTATTGGAAGCCAAAGATAATGACGGTGGGATGCCCTGCCTGACGTCAATGTTGCTGGATCGCTTGCATTAGCTATCCAGAGCCGACGCCCTTGTAGGTAGATCTTCCTTTTAGTTCTACCATGGTAAACCAGATACCTCCTCACAGATTTTGTTTGAAACCTGATGGAGTGACGGTTTAGCCGCCGACAACCCAAAACCCTGGGACAGGTAGTACGTACTGGTTACCAGGATTCCCAGTAGCAGGCCTGGAAAACCTGACCTGACTCCTCTTAGACCTCCTATTTCATCTGGCTGAAGGATGAAGTGATGTCATTAGGACTACTCAGTTTTAAAAAACTTTGGCACCACCAACTAATTTAATTGGGTTATTCTAGAGTAATGATGTAATTATCCAATCAGAGGCATGCTAAGAAAGCTTAAACGTGTATACAGATTTATTGGAGGTTATTTTGCTTTCTGACCCACAGGTTATTTCATGCTATATCATGTAATGAGCATCATAGATAACTGTCAGAAAGGGATAGACTTCAGGGGAGTTAAACATATGGATCAGTGGGCAAGTCCAGTAATGTAAAGGGCTACATAATGCCGTGACCTCACTTCCAATTTTTTGTGGCCTGACTGATACATGATTAACATCTTGTTAAGACATCTGGCATGTTCACTTTTCACTCATCGAAAGATTCTTGAACCAAAAGTTTGGTGGTCCACTTCCTCCTCTTGTGGAAACCCCCTGTTTTACCAAATTTTTTATTTGTACATTTTTGCATTTCTCGGCTGAAGATCGAAGGAAGATGTTTACCCTGGATCATAAATAGTCTGTTAATCTGCGGTGAATATCCCTCTCTTCTCAATGATGATTAGATGTTTTGCTCCAGACGCTTGCTGCTTAGATCAATGTTTTGCCATTCAACTCTTAACTGAGGGATATCTGAAATTCCTTTTTTGCCAAATTAGTCAATCTAGGTTATGTAAGAAAAGATGTATTTAATGTGTGCTAACACATTACCTCTCCTCCTTTTATGACAAAAGGGTTAATTTTTATCTGCAGTTCCATGACCATACTTTCCTTTTTGCCAAGTTAGTTTCCTTTATTTGTATTGCTCAAAGAGAGGTTTTAAGAATTACGGGCAGTGTTAACCCTAGGGTCTTTTGTTTTTACAGGATTTCTGATTTTTTTGCACCATTTTGAAACATCAACCTGTGTTCTATCGTTACAACAAAGGTTATCCAATGCAGACAATCCTTGAGTTGTTTTTTTTGCTGAGTTAAAACACTATTTGACCATTTAAAGTCCAAAAACCACATGGTCTTAACGGCGGTGAATTTAAGCACATTACCAACGCGTTCAGGCTCAAGGCGGCAGCATCGTGGTCGCGGGTGAATTCAGCTACGAATGACGCGCGTGCGTGGTTTAATGTACTTTTCGCGACGCATCTTGGAAAAACGAAAATAATATTTAAATGTAAAAGGGCTAATTTTAACCAGATTGAAATTTTCAATTTCTTCTGAAGTTTCTGGAGTTGAAGACAAAGAGGTTTTGATTCAATAGTTCATAAAGATGTATTTTCGTCACTTGCTCAACATACTCAATTTTTGAAGTTAAAAGGTAAAGTTATTTGAGAAAGAGACAGCTTTGAATGGCGTGAAAAGTCACTTTTATTACTAAAACACGGATTTCTCAATGTTCAATTTTCGCAAATTGGGCAAATTTTCAGACAAATAACGCCAAAAAAATACCGAAGTAAAAGGTAAGGTTTAACTTTCCTACATAGCAATCGGTCTCTTCTTGGGACGGTTTTTTCCTCAATTTTTCCCTTTTCGATTTGTAACTGAAGATATTCTCCAATATATACTCAAATTTTGGAAAAGAAAGGTCAAATCACACTTTTTTCGACATTTTCCTTATATTTTCGAAAAGTAAGCTCTATTTTAAGAAATGGAAAAAAAATGTCCCTAGACAAATTTGTCTTGTTTCTAACAAAATACGTAAGAAGCATGAAAATTCAAAATTGTTTTTGTTAGCTGTCATGAAAATTTTGGGGCAAAATCATGTCTTTGGTATTTTCCCCAAATACGGAAAGTTTTTACATATTATGCCATCATCGGTTCATCATCCACCAATTTTCTTTCCTAAATGTATACTTTTACATCATTAAATCAAATATTTGCAAGTTACAGCCAAATAGCTACTTGGAAACTCAAGGTTGACACTTTCCTTAATTCCTTGGCACCATTGGCCGATTTGATTGGTATATATATAATAACATTAGCCAAACATAGATAAGGCTAATGGGTTGAGAGAAATCTGACAAAAGGAAGCATAATATGGGGAACATAATCTAAGATTTGCCCTTTTACCATAAAAGGACAGTATGTTACCTTTTTTTGCATTCCTGCATTAAAAAAAAAAAAAAAAAAAAAAGTGTGAATCCTAAATACTAACACTTAAAGAGGCTAGCCCTTTGTAAGCAACCCCCGCAAAAACTTTATTAAAAGCCTAGGTGGTTATGCATGTGATGGTTGGACCTAACACATTAAAAAACAAGTCATTGTACCCCACTACCGTAACACTTATGATTCCTGTACTGACATTTTTCATGACACTTCATCTCTTCTTCTTTCCATCACTCTGGGCCGCCATGAAGAGGCACTTCCCACATCTCCTGATAGACCCAATGACTTCCTTTGGTGTCAAGATTGACGACGTACAACCTCACCTCATATTGTGTATGCCACCGACCACAAGCTATTTACGGATTGCAACTAGGTAAACAAAGCATATTGGCATCTTCATCGGTCAGTGTGTACCTGCTGTACACACATGTATCCATAGGACTCCAACTGCTTTGAGCAGCATAAGGTTTCACACCTCTAATTAAACTACCTATACTTTCATGTACAACCACGCCATCAAGAAAACTCTAATTTCTCCGCTACCAAGGACTTGGGAATAATCATTAATATTAGATTTTTCGAAGATCGTGAAACTGTCAGCCTGCCGAGCATGGAAATTACAAGGGTTAAACCAGCATCCCTGTGAGAAATCGGCACCTGACAAAATCACCGCCCAGCATGGACTATTTGGATAGATCACTGGCCATTTTTTCCCTGCAGAAAGAGATATGTATTTGGCCTAAAAAATTAAATAGAGTGAGTGGCACTTCTTATTTACATATGCTCCTTTAAGCAGATCGAACCCTAACATGATGATTCTAGCTGAAAATTGCAGCCATGTTAGGCAAATCCAAGCTTTTTTGGGAGGGTCAACTTGATAAGTGTCCCACTATCACTAATTTTAACAATGCCTGGCGTATGGTTGGGGGGGTAATTACAGGTGTGAAATCATAAGTATATAAGCTACAATATGCTGTCTGTGTGGTGTGGTCTTGCGTTGCAATATCTCAAGAACGGAAGGTGCAAGGATCATGAAAACTTGTTTGAAGTGCTTCTTAAAGGTCTACAACGAGTTTTCCAAAAGTTGTGAGCCGAGACCAACTTAAAGGCCACAAGGTAATTTCCCAATTTAAACTTTTGCCACCAATATCTCAAGAACCGGAGGTGGTACACAGAGATGCAAACTCTCCCGTTTTCCGCGGGAGACTTTTTCCCGGTTTGGCGTTTGTTCTCCCATCTTCCCGTTTGCTAGAAATTCCCGATTTCTGTATATGTATGAAAGAGAGAAAATAAATAAATATAAAGAACATAAAGGTACGAAAGAGGGCAATATCTCAGAGGGAATAAAAGAACATAGATTGAAAGATTTCAATTTATTGAAGTCTGGTTAACTGATCTTCCGACATTTTTTTCTCCCGACTTTCGGATGTTCACTCACATATTATTTTGATTAAACCATAAACTGATTGCATGCTAAATGTCTTCTGATAGTATTTAGTTAAAAAAAATCGACTTAACTGCAACAATGCAAAGGGATTTATACAACAAACAATGCATTGGTATAGCGGTTTGTTTTGAAGTTTTCAAGGCCTGATATTTTCATGTTATTTTAAGAAAATACTCTATATGGACTTAGTTCCTATGACCGTTCCCCTAAATGGGGGCTGCAGGATGGCGGAGCTCTGTTCATTTTTTTTGGAACCGATGTTATTTTAAAGAGCTTATCTCATGATGCATTTCAATGGCATTATAGGCTTGGTTGTCAAGTTAGAGCTTAAAGTTTAGGACTTAGTTGGATGTGTTTTGCTACTGTACTTAAAAATATTCCAGTGGGGATTGGGTTCATAATCGTCCACTTGACAGTCCTAATGGGGGACAGATTGCAGAACTCCATTTTTTTGTGCAGGAGAGTTATTCAAAGAGCTCTCTCATGATGCTGTTGTCAAATTATGACCTTTCAAAATTGGACTTCTCCTTTTTATGTAATATTAAAAAAATTATCAGAGGGACTTAGTTTTTCTACTGACAGTCCTTAAATGGGGGCCGTTTTTTCTGGAAAAGCTGTATTTTAAAAGATCTATCTCATGATGCCAGTCCCATATGTCTATAGGTAGCTTAGTTTTAAAGTTATGAGCTTTTAAGGTTTAGCCTTTTACATTAACCTGTTCATGCATTTCTTGGGTCAAAAAAAAATACAGATTTGGGCTGTGGAATACTGAAAGTGTATTCCAAGTTGGTGTTGTCTGTAGTTAAGGCCTCAAAGTGACTTTACAGCAATTAGAAATGTCAGAAGTTTGGGGGCTTCGCCCGATCGACCGCACCGTTTGCATTGCCCCGGGACCCCCAGCCGTGAGGGGCTTCGGTCGCGCCAAGCACTCCCTCCGCAAATCTCCTTTTTTTAAAAAAATTGTATGTTGGCATCTCTGGGTGGTAGGATCATGAAATTGTTCGAATAAAGGACCATTGTGTTTACTGCAGGAAATTAAAGGGCTACTGACCTTCGACCTATTTTTTAGGTCAAAAGATCAAATTTCAATAGACTTTTTCCCCTATGGTGTGTATTAAAGATGTTATATTGCTTTTGTTGTAAAGTACACAGTAAGATTCCTAATCACGGTGTAACCAGGAGCTTAGGCTACTCCATGTGTACTCTTAGCATCTCTCGAAGGGTACCCCCTTGATACATCTTGATGAGTACCTAAACTAAGTACTTTCGAAAAAGTACAACAAGTCACTGGAGGAATAGCAGCTATGTTTACTTAGAAGTAACCCACCTATAGTTGTACCTGGCAGTTACTTGCTAGGTGCCTGACAGGTATCATGTAGCAACCAGTCAGTAGGTCCTTGCGCTACTGCACGGGACGAACTTCACAGGTACTTCCCCACTTACCGGCTGCCTAGTAGGCAGCCCATTGGACCATAGAGGGCGAGCCCCAAACATCCCTTGTTGTTTAAACTTTCTGATCATTCTTCAAGTTAGTCAACATCTATATTTGAGTTGAGCATCAAAAAAAACCCTATATATGACATTTTGTGTAAAAAACATATAACGATATGACAAAATGTTATGTAATGGATAAAATTACTACAATATCACACAGAGCGCAACGCTCATTTGCCATGGGATACCCATTGCCAGGTACTCCGCATGGGGTGGATAGTGGTTAAGTTACTGGGGTTACATGGTGGGATGATTACCCCACACTTTGCGGCCGAGCGGTGTCGGTCACCTGCGGGTGGTACTCCGTGGCTACTTAACAGATACTCACAGGTTAATCCATGAAGAAATTTCGTGGTGTACAACTACATTCAAAATAAAACAGAGTTGGGGTAAAACTCTTTCCCACAACGGTAATCACATGACCGGAGTCGCCGTCAAAATACTCTGGGGGTATTTGCCCTGCATTGAGCGTAATGTGCGTAAACACGGAAGTGAGTTTGCTGATGAACTCTGATTGAATGATTATCACTCATGCCAACAGCCCAAATTTGGAGGTGGCTCAGCTCATGCAAGCTGCGCCCCTTTTTAGTGTTCATGGAGACTGCTGAGTTCGGTCTCAACCGAAGTACCTTGAGGTGAGTATAGTTATTCATATGGCCAGGATAGATAATCTTTCCATCCATTAATATTTTCAAAAACTTCAA
Source organism: Ophioderma brevispina (assembly GCA_023653785.1). Classification (NCBI taxonomy): domain Eukaryota; kingdom Metazoa; phylum Echinodermata; class Ophiuroidea; order Amphilepidida; family Ophiodermatidae; genus Ophioderma; species Ophioderma brevispina. The sequence continues at coordinate 21,995 of JAMKCH010011564.1, forward strand.
ACAATTTTCATGTGATTCCGTAAAAACTGTAAAAACTGCATCAAAATGAAATATATTTGGCTTTATGATACCAGGTCAATATACAGGCCTGTCAGTGGAATGCAGATAATTGGAACTGTGACGGTCTCAGAGTGCTTGCTTGGGGAAGCGGAGGGAAGCCACCTACTTTGTACATAAGCATGCCTTGGCCAAGGAAAGTACTGCAGATATAATGGTGAGAAATCTGACATATTAGATGTAAGGGACATTTTGAGGTGACTGTGTTTAAGATGACAATGTGTGTATGTTATTTTGAAAACTGTCGTTAAGAGTGTTTTGCTTGGGGAAGAAAACTAATAAGCACATGGATAATGTGATGTCTAATAAAAACAAGCACAGGTACTCCGGTTAGCAAATTATGTCTTGAGGTGACTGATTGGGATAAAAGTACATAAGTCAGTGAATTCAGTCTGTCAGGTTACCATTTGAAAGCACAGGTTTGTTATTGATTCAACCCTAATGGTATGGCTTTTTTGCTATTTGCTGCTACCATTTGTCAACCCAGAATTGGGTAGCTCATTTTGGAATTACTAAAATGTGTGCTTGTTTAAATGCCATTCTGGTCTCTCAAGTCTCTGCCAGACCCAGAATGGTTCAGAGTTATTTACCTTGCCGTCCGAGCGTGCCGGGCGTAAACACAGAAGTGCATGCGATTGGCTTGTTTGAGTAGGTTGGTCTCCCAATTGGTTTAATTGCGTTAAGGCCTACCCATAGTCTCTGCCCCTTTTATGGCAGATATTGCGGCACGCGCTTTGCCGACAATTCTGGCAGCGACTGTATTCTAATTTGATTTTTGATATTTGGCATTGTAGATAGAAACAAGGTGGTTTTAAAATCAATTTTTTTACCCTCGGTCACTCTGAATTTTTAGGATACTTATTACCCTCTGGTGCCTGAAGGTCACATTGTTCAAATCCCAATAAGGGTTTCGTACTGGGATTTAATTAGGCTGTAAATTCTGGATGTAATTTGTATGAGAACTATTGATTAAAACTAGAGTTCTGCTCTCCCCTTGTTTTATTTGAACTTGGGTTATAAAACTCTGAAAATATCCATCCTTTGTATGGGATGTTAGCTGTCAGGTCCAATGTATGACAGAGAGTCCAACACCTGTACATGTCCTATCACAGGCCGCTTTGAAAAGAGTAGGGTGTTAACCCCTGACTCTCCAAGGCCATCCTGTCCTTATGAGTTAAACTGCAGTCCAATGTGTGCTGTGAGAGTCACCACCTGTACATGTCATCACAGTCATCTTTGAACGAGTAGGGTGGTTCAAACCCTGAACTCTCCCCATCCATCCTAGTCAGTATGAGTTAAACTGTCAGTGCCAATGTGCATGAGAGTCATACCTGTAAAAAACATGTCTATTCACAGTCAGTTTTAAAGAGTAGAGTGTAACCCTGACTGTCCCAAACCATCCTACAGGGATTAAAAATTACTTGGATGGGAGATACGCGCACCTCATGTCAGCGCAATAAGCGCAACAAGCTATGCAGAGGTCCGGTACATTCTTCAACCAATTCGCATCGCGAAACCAAGGGTGCGATGATCACTCTGGTACACGCAGTCCACGCGCGCGTGTATTCGATTCTGTCCAACAATTATTAATCGGACTGTAGTCAGTTTGAGGGATACTTCTAGTAACTGTTGTTGGGTACACCTTGAGGTCAGTACATCTAAATTGTAACAAATTAAAAATAAAAAATAAATAACACATTACAAGATATCTCTAACCTATAAAACATTGATGGTGAAAAAGCCTATTACAATTGAGGTATAACTTGTGGTTTTGTAGTACACATTAAGTACAGGTAAAGCATCTTGAATATTACTTGTTATTCCTTTTTTAAATACAGAAATAACTTAGTGTCTTGTGTCTGTAGCCAACATCCACGTTTTGTCCTGCATGCTGCCAACCAAGTTCCATGGGATGGCAGCAACAGAAGAACAGTGGTATAACAAAACACGTAACTACATGGCAAGAAAGACACGGTCAAAGTACAGGTGCAGGAGGTCCCAAACCGGCCTTTACTAAAACTGTTGATGAAGGAACGGATACAGGTAATGCCAGGTGTTCGACTCTTTCAATAACTCCTACTTGTTGAAATTACTTGGTGTCGTTAACATAGAATAACTGACGTATTGTGAGAGAATTTATGTAAGACAAATCCAAAATAGATTACTACATTTCTTTAGCTTTCGACATCTATGGCACAGAGGTCTTGATCACAGTGAACTCCACTGCGATTTTCCCACGACGATCAACTCCTGATGGATTGGTATCTCTTTCGCAGGAAAAATCTAGATGACTTTTTTCCCCCGCTGTCTGATTTGAGACTAAGGGGTGTCTCAGTAGATCACGATATAATCCACGCCAGCATATTTTTACTGACGTATTGGTCGAGTGATGAATTTGTAATTCTTTTTTTAAATAGCGTCGGCAACAGAGCGCCAATAACCCTGGAAGCATGAGATATTCATCGGTCCCAGAACCTTCCGACGTTTCCTGGACTGCTTCAAGTATATCTACAGAACCCAGAGCAGAGAGAACACAGCTAAGGGTTGGAAGGCTCAAGTGAGTATGAACTAAAAATTACAGATGTTGTTTAATTAATACTTAATAGGGTTTGTTAAATGACTTAGGTATCCAAAAAGTATGGGGGCCACTTGAGAATGAAGGCGAGTGTAGTAGAAAAATAATTTGCAGTTCCAAACCATATCGCTGAACGGGTGATCTTCAAACGTATCCAAACAGATTTTCTTCTTTAGGTTATAAAACAATCACACTGGTAACTACCAAGTGCAACACATGCAACACATTCACACTTGATTTGTTCAGCAGTTGACTTGGTAGTTAGGTTTTATTATAATAATGGACCAACAATGATGACTAGGTCTGCCTTGTCGTTCGCTGTTCATATTGAAAAGTGATTTGATCAGAACAATAAAGATGCCAATGCACTGCCATCAACTATGGCAAGCAAGGGTAACATTTACATACCAGCAAGTCACTTGGAAGCCATTACGAAGTTGGCATAGGTTAATATGGGAGATTTTTCTATCAGGAGCATACCGTTGTGATGAATCATTTTCAAAATGATATCTTTTAAAGGCTGGACTCAGAAATTCCAGACGACCGGGGCGCCACTCAATCTTAAAACAAATCATGTTTTTTGCTAACATAATCTTGTCCACATACTAATTCATTGTGTGAAATAACTAAGAACAAATTCAAAGTCCTGCATATAGCAAATACCAACTTGTTCAAAATTCGGTCAGGAATTTTTGTTGTACATGGTATCCTTGGCACTGCTATACTGTGTATAAATGTGTACTGCATTGAAAAACGAAAACCCCGATTCTCTCTAACTTGGAAATTTTAGCATTTTAGCATGACTATCTTTAGTTTAGAATGATGACTATTTTTAATACACACAAAAAAATTATATTTCAAACTCTCTGAGTTCAGCCTATAAGAGGTGATTTAAAACAATGGAAGTGGGATTTTTGCAAGCCATTCTTAATGGTGGAAAGAAATGAACTTCTGTCTTCAAAACTAGGTCTTTCAAAATGACATGCTCTAAAAGATGGCTTTCCCAAATGACAAAAGTCAAATACATTACCAACCCACACTTAAAATATAGTTTACTAGTAATCATCTTAGTCCAATTATTCACCCCACAGAAAAAAGCTTTAGATGTCTGTCAAAGGACCGACCAGGACACCCAAAGCCAGAAACTAGAAATCAAGAAGCTGGAGACGTTGTACAAAGAAGCCAGCAAGAACACAGCAGACCTGCTAGAGCAGCTGTCTGCAAGAGCTACCTCTTGGAGAAGACAAGGCACTGTTACCGAGGCCGTAAATGAGTTGAGTGCCTTCTTGCAGATGACATGAGGGTCGGACGTGAAGAGGCGAAAAGTGAAGATGAATTGCTGGATGGATGGTAAGAAACTCTCGAAACCTCAAAAAGAGCCAGAAATTGAGGGAAATCACAGCTAGTTTCTGAACTTTGTGGAAAAACCCTAGTCCAGAGACCCCATTTTTTGGCAGCTATGGAGCCTCAAATTTTTGAATTGGGATGATGTAGGGGTATGTGCCACTTATAAGACCCTCATTTCAGGCTCTTTTTCCCACCCCAAGTTCCAGAGTCCCCATTTTAGGACCATCAGTTCCAGAGACCCACTTTTCAGTCCAAAGCCATATTCTACCAAAATTTTCTTTACAAAAATCAGCCAAACGTAGCTGGACATTAAGGGAAATAGCAGCGTATTTTCTAAATGTTTGAAAAACCTAGTTCCAGAAGACACCATTTTTTTGCCTCCCCTCAAATCAGCTCCAGAGCCTCCAAATTGTTGAAATATTGGAGGCCCATACCTACCCCAAAAAAAGTGGGCCCCCCCAGGTGCGTTTACATGAGGGGCCCCACATCCTTAGAGATGGCAAAAGTGCTTGAATACCATTCTTAGTCACGGCCAATTTCTTCATGGTAGGTACCACACAGCTACCACCAGACGCACATGGATTTACCCGCCCACTAGACGTACACCGCCGGCCAGGATCCGTATTATTTTTGCCTGCAATAGACGGATAGTGGTGTTATTCTGACACAGCGGCTGTCTGCCACTGCGTGGCGTAGCTCGTGGTTTACAACGGCTCTCAGCAGCGCGCGTATTTACTTCTCATGGCCAATTTTGTTTTTTTTGTATTATTTTGACTAATTTGCATTTTTTATTCAGTTCGTGAATATATGGGGGGGTTTTGATGATGCCGATTTGAATTTCGTAATTTTCCTAAAAAACGTTCAAAAAATGCTAAACGCAGCCCAAGTTATACCGCCCTCATTTCATGAAATTTCATCCACTCTTTAAAATGGCGTCGTGGTTAACCGCGGGGTAGCTACGTGGTGGTTGCGTGTCTACTCCGGTACCTTCTACTCAACTCCACCTCTCAACCTAGTGGGCAACTACGTGGTAGCCATTGGGGTAGGAACAGAAGAGTAGCCACATTACTGTATACATAATAATTGTGTACTTAGTAACCCTTCTTGCACTACAGCCTCGCATTAAGCCAGTGTTTACTGTGTAGTAGCTGCCGTTGTAGACATGGTGTAGCTGCGTATAGGCTACCCCGTGAGTAGGAATCCGGCCGTGTAGATTACATGGGTGCATAGTAAGAGGGGAGCGGTAGAAGATAACCTGCTGCTGTTTGATGAGAAGGAAAGAATTTTATCAATTGGGCTTTGACTGCTGGGTTTGTTTTGTTTTCAAGGATTCGCATATTTGTTTTTCAGATGAGCGGGACGAGTATGATCAGGCATTTGAAAGACAACGAGAGGAGAATCTCAAGTCCGAAGGGAGGCAATTGAAGAAGAGTTGAGCCAAGCTAAGAAGAAAGTGGAAACCTGTAGGGCTAGCCTTCAGAAAAGCCATGAACAGGTTTGCGTGTGCAGTAAATATGTGGTGTCATTACTTAGGGCTAGGGCGCAATAGTGAATTAAATTAGATTGGGTTCGGGCATGATACGGCTTTCCGTGTCACGTTGACGTATTTGCAAATACGATTTCAATGAAAACAATTTTGAAGATTTAGTCTTAATTTGCTCTATAAACGTTTAATTAAAACACATATTTCGATCAAAATCTAGTGGAAAATATCAAAACAAGTTAATTTTCAAATATATGTAAATAATTCACTTTCAATGTCGAATACCGCACTATTGTGATGCGGCCTGACAATAGTTGAGTGGCCCCTTTGACTAAAAAAACATTCATCGCAACCCAAATTTATAGATCATCTGTATATGAGCTTCTGTATATAGAGCTTTTGTATATTTATATCAGTCATGCTTTTAAAAGTACTTTGTATTGTTATACCTTTTTCTCCTCTTTGAAATGCAGGTCTTACATTGGTGGAGAAGGTGGATCGCACCTGCATAGAGAAGCTCAATCATTTCAGAATCCACCGCCAATCGTCTTACAAGTCATGGAGATGTTTGGCTTTGCTTGGTCAAAATAAACCCCTTCGGAACCAGACAGAAAGAGACAGGGATTCCATCCTGCTGCTGAAATGCTTCTTTGTTGTCCGTACGGCAGTCATCTAATTCCTCTCCCAGTATTCGTAGTCCAATAATTAAATTGGGAAAAGTGAGTACAATGAATATAAGAATTACTTTTAATGCTGCAGTCGCATCTTACTGTACTGTCCGCAACGGATTAGCAACAGATTGAATTTTGAAAAAATCTTTGGTCCGGTGGTCAAGCGGTTGTTGGATGTTTTTCCTGAGGTGTCCAAGCTAGGATAAGGACCAAAAATGAGAGAAAAAGCAGGATGACTAACTGACAAAACGGATACCCCCGAATAAATAGAATTAGGGGTGACTTATGGATGGACGAGCACCAAATGAACACCGGATAGCAAGCGGACAAAACGTACACTTACCGCAGAGTACAGGAAACGCGAACATTCCTTCCAAGGTCAAGTAACGGAAATATAGGTTAAAAAAGCTGGTAGTCGAGTGTAATGGACCATCCGCTCCTGCCCCCTGATCTTTTCACAACCTGTTGTTATATCTCTGTGCTCCACTGTACACTCACCGTACATCCACGCTGTTTTGATCCATGCAATCGCCTCTTTTTATTTTAGAGCAACTTTAAGAGTGGCGACACCATTTTGCCAACTGATCCTGAAGTAGGGACAATGCACGAGCTATTACCCCCCTCTGAAAAATCCAGAAAACACCATTCCCCCGGGACTTCTTGCCATATAGGCCTACAAACGGTCATATTTGTCATGTTCTAGTGCCCTCTATATGCCCACCTCCATAGAGAGACGTGTTTAAACTAGATTGTAAGGAAAAATCCATAATTGCCTGCTGAAGTTTTCGCAAAATTTAAAAAACAGGATGAAGTTAGTGGAATAAATAATCTCTATTATTGTCAAAAGTTATCGCCACTTAAATTTTTGTTTGTTTTACATTCTGGTTTTTTGTCAAATAATGAAACTTTCAAACAGCTGTTTCACCAGAGTGTAACTGATGAGTACAGGTTTATAACGGAAGCCAGCCTGAACAAAACGGACCAACAACGTTTAATACTGCACACCTAAGTCCGTCGATGTCCGGTGCAAGTTTTGAGCAGGTTAGAAAATGTCCAATGAGATCACCGGACAAGATGGACATGGAACATTGGTCCCCCACCAACTTTGTTGCGAAGGGACCTATAGAAATGGTCCTAGCCGTCCGTGGGAAAAGAGCTCGTTTTTTTTGTTTGCCCCCTCTACACTATCTTTTGATCGAAGCAAGTGTGGGGGTCCCATCTTCGCAACATAGATGTAATCTCAAGTACGTGTTGGCCTGGATCTGAAATGGGTCATGTGTCGTGGGTGCAAAGGTCAAATATGGTAAAAAATAGGGTGAAATTGCTACAACCTTGTAACACATGATAATCTTTTCATCTGAGCAAGTATGGGTGCCCATCTCGCACCATGATGTCACTCAAGTAGGGCGGTGGATGAGTTTTCCGGAATGGGTCAGGTTGCTTTGTCAAAGTTCCATGCCGTCAAAAATGGGTTAAATTGCTTTAAACCATTGTCAATTGTGGTAGGATGATAACTTGGTGGCTTGTGGTCCTCTTTTGATGCCAAAAATTTTTTGAAGGTCAATTCAAGGTCGTGTGTGGTCATCCAAGGTCAAATCACAAAAATGTGTTGGTCATGAAACCTGGTGGGTATATAGTCAGCCTTTAAGCCAATTTTTTCAAAGTATCTTTCCAGTCATCTGGGGTCTCTGAAGGTCAAATTCACTTGCAAATGGTTTATGTGCATGACTTGGTGGGTGTGGTCACTTCGTGACTGGAAATTTTGAAAGGTCATTATTTTCAAAGTCATCTGGGCTCACCAATGTCAAAGAAGGTCATATCACTACAAATATTTGTATGGTCATGAAACCTTGTGGGTGTGGTCAACATTTAGTGCTGTAACTTATGAAGGTCATTTTGGGTCATCCAAAGTCAAATCACTACAAATGGTTCTATGGTCCTTAAACCTGGTGAGTATTCACCTTTGGATACCAAAAAATTCCCAACATCATTTCAAGGTCATCAGGTCAAATCAACGTAAGGTCAAATCACAAATGGTTGCATGGTTATGAAACTTATAGGTGTGGTCAACATGCAGAAATGAAAGTTGTGAACATAATTTCGAGGTCAAGTGGTCACGCAAGGTCAACTAACCACTAATGGTTGTACAGCCATGAAACTTGGTATCAATTATGCTGCCTGCAACCAACATTTTTCCAAGTCATCTTGTCATCGAGAACCACTTATTTCTACCACGATCTTCCCTGTGGTCTTATGTTATGTTACTTTCGCTCCTTTTACTACTGCGAGGGGCGGGGGACCTTTGTTGTTTGAGAACCGCCTTGTTTACCTTACATCTATCCTCATTTACTAGTGCATATGCAGAGTGTATGAATTAGAAATTGAAATATGACATGTATGTTCTTCTATAGTTGTAATGAAAAGTGATGAGAAGGATGTTATATAAGGGTCTTTTAACTAAACCATGCATGACTTTTAAAGGTGCTTGTACCGATCGCTTTTGGGACCCCCTGATTTACCAGGAAATAGTATCAATTTTGATATCAAATGAAAGGCCGTATATTGATATAGAATAGTGCGGGCACAACTAGAAGCAACACTACCACAACAGATGGAGTGCGTGATGTACGTGCGGCGCACACTTGTGGCAAGAAGCGCACACGTAAAACGGAATTACTTTCACGCGTGGTTAAACAAAAGCTGAATAATTTTTGCCTATTAGGTGATGAACAAAGGATATTCTCATAGCAATCATTCATTTCACTGTGTAACTGCAGAGTAATTTCAGTTGTGGATTTACATCAACTCTGTGTAATCATTGTCATTTTCCCACCTCATTTCATTCGTTCTCTTCATTCCATATCACCTCATTTGACCATGTACTCTTCACCATATCATACTGCACTGCATCATCTCATCTTTGCCATTCACAGAAGAATCACAGAATAATAAAGGAAGTAAGTATGTAGCTGTAATCCATTAAGTTTCAGTAAATTATTGTCTAGTGCTAACCTCATTTGACCATGTACTCTTCACCATATCATACTGCACTGCATCATCTCATCTTTGTCATTCACAGAGGAATCACAGAATAATAAAGGAAGTAAGTATGTAGCTGTAATCCATTAAGTTTCAGTAAATTATTGTTTAGTGCTAACTATGCCGGCAGGAGCTACCAGGCTGATTAAAAGGGGAAAATCAGATGAGATACTCTTTTTCCCCTATCCCTCTTTGTGTTGTGTGATGAGGTGGAATTGGTGAAGGAGTTCACATACTTGTGGAACAGGGTTAGTGGGGGCGGCGGATGCGAGGTGGCTGTGACAACTAGAGTGAGGTATGGATGGGTGAAGTTCAGGGAATGTGGGGAGTTTTTGCAAGGGAAAAGATATCTTTTGAAGATGAAAGGTATGGTGTATAAGAGCTGCGTGAGATCAGTGATGATGCTGTATGGGAGTGAGACATAGCAATGATAAGAGCAATGTGTGGTGTGAAGTTGATGGATAGGATGAGGACTTGATGCAGATGTTGGGTTTGGAAGAAGCGATGGACCGGTTGGCGAAGGCGAATAGTGTATGTTGGTACGGGCACGTGCTGAGGAAGGATGACGGGCATGTTTGAGGTGGGAGGTTTGCGGAGGAGAGGATGTCCAAAGAAGACTTGGAAGAAGCAAGTGGAGGAGGAGAGTAGGAGGGTTGGTTTGAGGGTGGAGGATGTGTTGAATCGGGTGAAGTGGAAGGAGGGAGTGAGGCGGTTGCTGCGAGTGTGAGGTGAATCCGGCCACCCCCGTTCACAGGGACAAAACCGGATTTAAAACTTTGGTTTTACTTACTACTTACTTACTACCCTCTCCCACCAGAGCCATGATATTTTAAATGTTATCGATATGTGACATAGCCCTAGGGAGGTGTGTAATATACTGATGTTGATGATCGGGGAACAGGCAATGTTAATTCACACTATTTCGTTAGTTCCTGCCCGGTTTAAATTTGCAATTTAGACTTGGGTATTATACGCGCTTATTGACTTATTGGAAGCTAAATTTGCTCATGTTTTACTGTGTTTTGATACATTTGTGCATACCTGTCGACCATTGCATCTCATTGTGTATGTTCTTTGTGTTCAAGAGGTGGTTTGATTTTAGCACTGGGTGGTGGCAGTCTTTTCTTGTCGTATTTAAGCCATTCAAGGAGTGCGAAACTTAGGGTTAAAAATGACCTTGAATTATAAATCTCATTAAGAATGAGAATAAAGGTATGATTCAGGAAAGTGGTACTCTACTTTAAGACGCAAATTGAACTGGCATACCTTTATTTTTGCATGTAAGGAAAATAATGCCATGGCATCGCCTTGGGTTCAATTCAAGATAAAGAGAGTACTATCTGGGTTCCAACAATAATCATACTCACCTTATCTCAAATTTTAATCTTGGTCATACTGGGTCCCTGGTTTCAATATTGCAACCGGACGCCAAGGAAAAGAGGTTTCAAAAATGTTTCCTATAACACCTTCTCAATAAAGTCCCACTACTATTTCATCATACCCTACCCCACCCAATTGTTTCTGAGCCATAAAGATTCATTCACCTCAAATAAATGTCCTACTTGGAGAAGTGTCAGTGCTCGCAAATGTTAGGGTGGAACAATAGCATAAGATAAGTCTTTTTATGGGTAGTGGTGGATGTAAATAATGACAAAACGTTGGATATAAAAAGGCCATACTTCAAACATAAATTATTTTATCTTATGCATAAGTTTTGTCAACACTAAGGCCGATGACAAAAAGTTAGACCAGGTTTAAAGTTAGACCTGGTCTAAGTCAAAATTAGTTTTTGTCAAATTGTGGATCTTACATTATTCGTCAAACACTAAAAAGTGGGGTTTTTCCTCTGACAAAAAGTTAGACCAGTTACAGTTAGACTGGTCTACATCAAGATTAGTTTTGTCCAAAATTGGATATGAATCACACTTCTTTCGTAATAATAGCAAATTTGAAAGATTAAAATGCCAATTTCAAAATAAATACAACAAAACTTGTGTCAGTGTAAAGGAATGTCTTTCTGGTGGGACAAAACTACAACTATGACCAGGTCCTCACTTTAGACCTGTCTAACTCGTTTGTTGCATATGGACCTAAGTTCTTTGTCTTGGCCCACAATCCAAGCTGATGTCCTTTAGGCCTCCTGTTTCTTTGTCCTGGAAGCATTGTGTCCATACACACACGCCATCATGCACATACACATTCAACATATCAATTACAAATGTATTCGCTATGATATTTTCTTATAGAATCTAAGGAGCCTTTATCTGACAAACAGATGGAAACAGATGCTGATCATCCTGAATGACTCTGCCAAGTTTGAGCTGCTGCATGAGTTAACTGGGAGAACGGTATGGACCCAAGCAGACTAGCTAATGTGGAATACTACCTACCTAAGCACAGAGAAGTGTGGGATGGTGGGGGGGGGGGGGACAGGGGAAGGTCCACTATTGAATGTACCGGTAAGATCAGACAGTGTTTTTGAATCATCCCCCAATGCATTGCAATATGCCTATAATGAAACTGTACGAACACCTCAGTACTGGGGGATAAAAAAGTGTTCAATAATTTATTAACCAGAAGACATTTTAATGATTCCCTAAGCACTAGCACGCTTGTGGGCTAATATGAGTGCAAAATCAGGTGTTTTTTGTGTTAAGAATAGGCTTGGGGATCACATTACCTTATTGGAAGTGCAATTTCCAGAAACCGGGGATTGTGGGATGGACTCAATATGCACAGATCCTAATCCTGATGCAGAAACTGAAAAAGCCTGAATAGACCATTCCCGATTCTAGAAAAGAAAAATGCAAAGTACTAATTTTATGGGATTAACTAAATATTGTTATAATTTGGCCAATTGAAACATAGCTCAATATTTTCTTTTATTTATACCCAAACTGGGAAAAGTAAACCATTTACTGTACACAATTTTAAGGGGAAGGAATCCAGAAAAACAACCTTTATTACTTTTGCTCTGCATAGCCCAAGACCTATATTAAGACATTGACTTCTTTATATGCATTCTAAGATTGTAGACTAGATGAATTTGATTTATCAGTGAGATGGATATCTCTATCTCTTACTATAAACAAAATATTTTCACAACCACCTTATTTGAGTTAATTTGTGTGATACTAAAAATTAGTTTTAGTGAATCAATTTCTTGAGAGCTTTCTTGGGATTTTTTTAATTCTGGAAAATTTATTGCTACAAAAATGTGGGTCTTTGTCCTTTTTTTTATTTAAATTTTAAAAATCATCCGTCAAGAGGAAGGAAATATGTGTTTGCCATTTCTGTTAGGTGCCAAAACTGCAAGCAGGTTATCCCGCCGTGTTTTTTTTTTCCACCGCCATCGAGAGCGGGGGCATTACCATAGCAGCAACCCGCTACAGCTCAGAGGATGCGGGCAACCTAGTAGCCTACATATGTGCCATTTTGGAGTATTCCATTGTGTTGACTTGAGATGAAGCCTTGAGAAACTGTCAGAGCTGGAGAAAGAGAAGATTGAGACGGAGAAACTACAGAGAGAACAGGAGGAGAAGGTGAGTGGTGTTGTTACGGGACATTTGGACGTTATTTTATTATTAAAGAACTCTTTTAATGGGTCGCACTACGTCATCGAAAGTCAAAATGGATTCACCCACAAAAAATACTTAATTGGAATTTAATTTTTTGGAAAGGAATGGTAAGAGAGATTGAAATTACCCCTATATGAGGGTGTAGCCATTTTGTGACCCACTGACACACGCGACCCTGATTAATCCTACGGAATAAGTGCACTTTATTCCGTAACGTCTGCTGCATTCATAAGGGTCAGGTGTGTCAGTGGGTTACAAAATGGCCACACCCCCTATATGACACTTTCACAGGAGTTTCATGATTAACTTGGCCAGACTTATCCTCCCGAACAACCCAGCATCAGGAATACAAAAGAATCACCTGCCTAAATACCTTAAATGTTCAGGTGAACCAGGTGCATATTTTGCATTCTCCACATGCTTAGATGATCTGGAGGGCAAACAAAAGTCTGTTCATGATTGTTTTGCCTTCTGTGAAAGAACCCTATGGGATGTCATATGCGTGTGTAAACTTAGGCTGGTTGTGTTTTAGGGGTACGTTTTCCTTTAAAGAAATTTATAATGTGTAAATCCTTATGAAGAAATCAATTCAATAGGGCATTTGTTTTGGTGCTGACATTTTCATCAACTGCATGTATATTAATTACTCCTCCTTTATAATTTTACTAAATTGGTGAAACGTTGGCTTATTTTATGTCCGAGATGTGATTTCTAATTTCTTAGCTCATGTTATATCTTATCTAACACTCCATTTCACCTTCACGCATTCTATTCTATTTTATGTAACCTCATGACCTACTAATCATGAATAGGAGCGAGAGTTGGAGAGGTTGCGATTGTTAATGGTGAGAGCTGGATAATGTGAATTTCCTTGCTACTTGCCCAAATATGCCTAGCATAAATGCAGATGTGAATATGTTTGTATTCCCTTTTGTTCTCCCCCCTTGATAACAAAGCGTTAGTTTTCATTTCTTATCAGTAGTTCTTTGTTGTTGTTAAGGCGTGTTGTATCTATGTCCACAGAGCAACTACCATAACTGCCAGTACACCGACAGACGCAATAATCTCTGAGGGAGGGGTGAACGGGGGAGGGAGAGGGATTGCCACACTTATTCGTATTGGTTAAAAGTGCTTGCCACAAATGGGGTCCCCAGGGTAGAGTAAAGCCTGGCTAGAAAGGGGAGAGGGATAAGGTTAATTAGAAACAATCTCGTTTTGTCATCGATGTTTTTTGTTTTCTACATCAAATACTTTTTAAAAGTGTACAGCCCAATTTGGGTGAGGGACATAGTAAAAATTTGAAAACAATGAACCATTTCTACATGATGAAATTTGTAATTAAAAAGAGGATTATTGATATGGTTCCTAAACGCTCTATTACAGATGATGAAATCCTATTTTTCCTGAAGACTGATTTTGCTAGAATAGGGAGGATAACGTTCAAATCATTTGGTGGAGCTTTTATAAAATGCAGAACTATCAGTCAATTGAGGTTGAAAGGTTGCCTATTTTTTTATTTGAAATGTAAATATGTGGTGTTAAAGTTTAATTGTGCTGTCATATTTAGGGTGTTTTGTTTTTGTTTAAATTTTAATGTTTTTAAAGCATGCTGTCATGTCATATAAAAATAATTGCAATTTATATCTTCAGGAGGGTGACAAAAAGGTATGTGGCTATTAGCTGTGGATAATCCTGAGTGAAGGGTGTGTCATATTTTGTAATTAGTAGAAACCCAAGTGGTTTTTACTTGGATTTTTGTCTTGTATGTATCTATTCCTCCCTCCTCTCTCTACTCCCTCTTTCCCCCTCTCTCTTTATGCCTCCATCCTCTCTCTGACTCTGTGCCTCCTCCATATCTCTTTTTTGCTTTCTATTCCATTTCTGTCGTCTGCTCTCGGTCGTCTCTCTGAATGTTGTCTCGTATTTGTGAAGAAATGACTGGTTGTGGTTTGATTATCGGGATTATGTTGGTGCATGTAGGTTAAGAATTTTGTTGTCTTGAAAGATTTGCAAAAAACTACTATGGGAACTAAGGTTAGATGGTTATGTGTGGTAGGGTATTCTCAAGTTAGTAAAATATAGATTTGAATTTAGTGAAAAAATTTGTAAATTTTCAGTTATTTTAAATCATTCAGGATTTTATTCTGGATTCTGGTAGCTGGTTATAAATTGATTTCATTGTGTTTTAGTTTTTTGTAAGTTCAAGTTAAGTTAAATCATTGTGTTTGGTGTTCTCTGCCAATCAGAGTAATATGCATTGTAGGAATGCACCACGAAATAATCCCCATAGACTTGTGTCCAAAAATGACCTCTCAGGCAAACCATCAATTCTCGGCTTAAAGCGACTGGTTAATGGTTATTTAAAAACTGGGATGTCGGGACGATTAGGACCAGACCTCTTCAACAAAAATGAAAAAAAGTAATTGATTGAAGTCTGATTTTTTTTAGCGTTTTGCATCTTTCAACACACCATGCTTAGTTGAAAAATTTTACTGAAATTATTAAAATTGCCACAGTTTTCCCCAAAAACCCACAGGAAAATTATACAAAAGTGCACAGAAAAATCTTTTACAACCAAAATGGTTTGTTACTAGTCCAAAACATTATGATTAATTTCAAATTTCATTTTAAAGGAAAACCTTAAAATAAACATTGTAGACTCCTCAGTTAGACCAAAGGGCCACAATTTCAAAGGCCAACAACACTGTCTCGGCGTGACGTCGTTGCTAACCTGTTATTAGTGGTTATGTTCCTGTATTTATAATAGGGCATCATAAGCTATAATATCTGTTTAAGATTAACCGGTCTGGGCACCATTCAAACCAATTGATTATATATAAGGTATATAATGTATTAACCAATCAGAGATGTGGAAATAAAAAGCTTAAAAGGGGCAAACACAGACATTATAGAATGGTCTCTTTTGATTGGTAGCTCAGGGATTATATCATGTTATAGAATGTTATAAGCCAATCACAGTTACCATAAGAAGAAATGTTGTGGATCTCTGGAAGTAGCCCAAGATCACAAGTAAGGATTAAACAATCATTACCCATAGTTGGCTCTGATGAACAGAAAGCATAAAACATCCAAGATAAAATATGCCAATATGAGTTCCTAGTGCCATTAACTGCAGAGGGTAGTTATGGTGTGTAGGTTTGACAGACACTTTGATTGTATATTTTTGATGTTCGTGTATATGAGTTGGGTATCTGGAGCCCCCAAATTCCAGAGAGTGGAGAGCAAGGTTCATTTTTCAGGTATTTGTTTTTCCCTATGGAGTGTGGTGGAATCGCGGGGGTAATATTCGTACAGGGATAGAAAATGAACAATGTTTTGGATTGACTGTAAAAAACGCACATGTGTTTGTCTTGTTACAAAGGATTAAAAAAAGTATAAGTTTGTACTGCCTACAACATATTGTTATGGAGATATGTCAAAACTTCATTAAAGATCATCACTAAAGGTTAATTTTGATATTTCTCTGATTTTTAGGTAGAAAGATCCTAATCAAAAATGCTTTTTCTTAAAGGAAATCAATGTTCTGTTTTGTGCAGTTTTTATGTAATTTCAAACATGAAAAATCTAAAAATGCTTAATTACCGATTTAATAATGTTTGTCTTAGTAACGTCTTTTATACCTTCAGTTCGGGTACACTTTGGTCAGGAGATTGCCTCAAAATTTTCTTCAAAATGGCAACAATGCTGGACATTATTTGATCTATTATTGAATAATCTATTCAGAAAGGTCGGATTGCACATTTTGAGTTATTTTAAATCATTCAGGATTTTTATTCTGGATTCTGGTAGCTGGTTATAAATTGATTTCATTGTGTTTTAGTTTTTTGTAAGTTCAAGTTAAGTTAAATCATTGTGTTTGGTGTTCTCTGCCAATCAGAGTAATATGCATTGTAGGAATGCACCACGAAATAACTCCCCATAGACTTGTACAAATGATCCTCTCAGCAAACAGCAATTTCTCGGCTATAAAGCGATGGTTATTTCAAAAAAGGATGTCGGGACGATTAGTAGGACCATACCTCTCAACAAAAAAATGAAAAGTTCATATGATGAAGTCTATTTTTTTTGCAGTGATTTCGCCATCTTTTCAACACACCAATGCTTAGTTTGAAATTACTATAGAAATAAAATTGCCACAGCACCTTCACCAAAACCCACAGAGAAAATTATACAAACGTGCACAGAAAAAATCTTTACCAACCAAATGGTTGTTACAGTCCAAACATTTGATTAATTTCAAATTTCATGTAAAAGACACCAAACTTACCAACATTTATGACTCCTAATCTTAGACAAAGGGCCACATTTCAATGCAACACGGTGCTCGGCGCTGACAGCGTCGGCTACACCTAGTTTATTTAGTGGTTTAATTCCGGTAAATATGGGCATAATAAGTATAATATCTGTTTAATGATTAAACTTCTGGGCACCATCAACCAATGTATTGGAGATTCATAGGGTATATAATGTTATTAGCCAATCAGAGACATGATAAGAAAAAACAGGTCAAACAGACATATAGAAGGTCTCTTTGGATTGGAGCTCATGGATTATATCATGTTATATAATGGTATAAGCCAATCAGAGGGGGGGGATACAATAAGAATTGTGTGGATCTCTGGAAATAGCCCAGATCACAAGTAAGTATTAACCAATCACCTACCAATAATTTGCTCTGATGAACAGAAAAGCATAAAACATTACCAAGATAAAATATAGCCCATATGAGTTCCTAGTTTTGCCATTAATGCAGAGGGTTATTTATGGTTGTTGTGTAGGTTGACAGACACTTTGAATGTTATATTTTGATGTCTGTGTATATTAGTTGGGTCATCTGGAAGCCAATTCAATGGAGAGTGGAGAGCAAAGGTTAATTTTTCAGTGTATTTTTCCCATATGAAGTGTGGGTGGAATCGAAGGGGGTAAATTCTTCGTACAGGGATTTAAAAAATTTGAACAATGTTGGATTTGCCTGTAAAAAAGCAATATGTTGTCTTGTTACAAGGATTAAACAAAAAAAGTTATAGTTTGTACTGCTACAACATATTGTTATGGAGATATGTCAAAAATCATTAAGAGCATCACTCTTAATGGTTAAATTTTTGATATTTCTCTGGATTTTTTTTATAAGGTTAAAGATCCTAATCAAAAATGTTTTTTTCCTTAAGAAAATCAATTTTCGGTTTGGTGCAGTTTTTAGTAATTTCAACCATGAAAAATCTAAAAATTGCTTAATCCGTATGTTAGCTCATGAGCCATAACGAACCCTGCACCCCCCCCGGGGATTTTTGGAGACCACCATTTCGGGAAACCTTAGACATATAGCTATCAAAATTCAGGTGTCGGCAAAAAATCCCCATCCTGGGGTAAAGAGTGAGGGCGCTTCTTTTTCAAAATGGCGGCAATATCACTTAATGCCCTTTTTTGACATTATATCTTAATTTTGATCCAAATTCATTGCATTATGTGACTACTTAGTCGTACCAGAACACACACTTAGGAATAGTTGAACACCTTTTGGCATCTTTACCCTGCTAGAGGGCGTTCATATTTCCAAAATGGCCACCAACAACAATGAAACACGTTGTATTACGACTTATGCCTCTTGAAAGGCAAAACAAAATGCCGGTGAGCCTAATTATTATACTTTGTCAGCACCAGTTGGATTGTTTGAGGGGAAAGTAAACACTTAAAAATAAGTTGTTAGATTTTCAAGTGTAGTGTATATATAGAGGGGCGCTTTATGTACAATAGTCTATAACTTTACTAGACACTAGACCACAACCACAGCCTCTACCAGTTAACCCCGTCTACCAAGCTTTTTTAACACGGGATTACCAAGGGGAGGGGGTGGTAACAACCCTCAGAATTGTTATACAGCACAAGAGCTTATGATTGATACCAATGGATAAGATATGGTCCTCTCTTTCCATGGATACCAATATAAGTTACCAACTACCTAGTAGGCGTCACAATGAGTCATCAAGTCCGCGAGGCGGCGAAATTGGCATTTTCCACAGAAGAAAGATAGGCAAAAATCAAATTTTACGCTAAAAAAAGTAGGCATATCGGATTTCCATGCGGTTTTCAGTGCTAAATGATGGCAAATGACTTAGTTTTTAGCTTTACATAGAGTTTTAGAGCCATAATCGACCCCTAACCCATCCCCAACCTCCCCACCCTCCCCCCCCTCCTTGCATCTTATCCTAATCTTCCATTACTCATTTAATAACCCCCCCTACCGTCCTTCCTCTCCTCCACCTCCCCCTCCCCACCCCCCCCTCACCTTTTCCATTCTGGCACAATATTTTCAAAAATGCACCATACATATCCTCAGGTGGCAACACCCCTCCCCATACCTTCGACTTTGCGGCATACCCTAAACCCACGGTGAAGGTGCTTCACCATTTTTTTTGCTAAAAGTACCAGGAGAAAGGATGAGAGAAGATGAGACCTAGAAGCGTTTGGCATTTTCGGGCACCGGAGCAAAGTTAACTAGGGGGAGGGGTGGATTTTGTTGTTATGTCACAAGCAGCATAGTCCATCTGCTTCAAGATAATGAGATAAACTGAGATCTTCCGAAGGCACTCCAAACAATGCTATTTAACTCGAGAGTTACACAGGGCTCCGAAACCTGGACCCCGCCGCCAGGGGCAGTATAGTCCATCTGCTTCAAGATAATGAGATAACTGAGTTCTCTCCGAAGGCACTCAAGATACTAAAACTGAAGAGAGGGTTCGGGGCTCCGTCGAACCTTTGACCACCCACCAGGGCTGTTGAGTATAGTTCATCTGCTTCAAGATAATGAGATAACTGTGATCTCTCTGAAGGCACTCAAACATGCTATTACTCAAGAGCTTCCACGGGCTCGAACCCGGACCCCGCCAGGGACAGCAAGTTCATCTAACTTATGATTGTGAGATAACCATAGGCTCTCTCGGGATGCACTGAAACATGTCCAACCAAGAGATTTGGGGCTCCTGCCCCTGAACACCGCAACGTTCAGCATAGTTCATAGGCTTCAAGATAAGGACTATAACCCCGTCTCTGAAAGCACTCGAACATGTTAAACTCAAGAGCTCCGCCGTCTCTGCCCCTTAAACCCCCACCAGGGGCTTTTCCCCATTCCCTGTATGCCCGCATGCCTGAGCCTCGACTGCTTACCCTGTGCTGCTCATGTACAGAGTATGCCTTCCCTGTATGGAGGGTCCTGCCGAAAAGCTTGACCCGTCGTTTGATGTCTCCTGCCCGCTTGTCGCGGGGTGTCTTCGGCAAGCTCCAGCGGACAACTTTACATGCAGCAGTGTAGCATGCACGAGCATAGCTGCCATATCTGGTATGGAGCACCCTGTGTTGGACAGAGGCCGGCTGCTATGACCGCCTAGGTCCCGGGGTAGTTTCCTTATGCAAGTCCGGTCCTTTGAAATAGTCTTTAAGGAGTTTGCGGGGAGTTGGTCTTTGTGGAAAGAAAGACTTGCTGTCACCAAGTGGCAATCTATTGTAATTGAACCTGGTGAGCTCTTCCGCCTGGGGCTGGCTTCTCGTGGGCTGAGTGGCGTTGTCTCAGCTATTGAGATCCAGATCGGCCGATCAAAGTTTCCTTGCAGAAGTGAGTCTAAAGAAGCCGATCAGGATACTGGAGCATCTCTTGTCTGCCCAATGTTGGTGGCAACATGCACAGACAAGGCCTTGCAGAATTCAGTGACGCGCCATCATTGTACCCACCTCTTGCTAGATCACATTTGAGAACCACTGTGTTTTGGATACTATAAGAAGATTTCCAATTTATAATAATGGTATTGTTCAATAGCGAATCTTTTAAGCTATGCTGTTTCCTTGGTATACAAAAGAAGCTTAAATGAGCTCCTGTTGATTCAGAATTGATCTTCCTCTTTCCCTCCCTCCTCTTCTTCAGTCATGTCTTTAATGTCTTCTTCTGTATAGATTATTCTTCATCTACGATTAGTCGACAACCTTGTTGCATCAACTCTCTTGATGTCCACTTGTATCTAGTGCCACCATCATTTAACTTCCACCATGGAAATCATCGATCACTCCGCAACCCCCCCCCCTGATTTGTCGTTACTGAACATCCGATCTGTAAATTTTGGTAACCACAGGCGGAGCTTAGAGTTTCTTTCTTTCATGGTTATCAAAATAAGTGCCGGCATCCCCATTTACGTCACTTTGACGTCATATGTTTGAGGAAGTATGAAATACATGTACTGAATAAGGGTGGAAAATGGTATTTCTGCAATTTTAGCGACTCAAAAACATTATGTATACCACTAAAATGCTATTTTATAAAACTAGTCATTTTCCATCATGTAGAGTCCAAAACCGCATGAAAAATTGGATATTTCTAACATATTTGCGAAAAATTGAATTTTCCCCTATGTGTGTCTATGGAATTGCCCATTTTGCTACGATGCGTAAACTTTATGGACGTCCATTGTGACGTATGTTGCAATTTGGTACTCATTTTGGTATCAATGCAAATAGGATGACTGCATAGCTATTATTGGTACCAAAATCAAGTGCCTGTGATTTTCTGTGTTGTACTCAGCAGTTGGTCACTTCCTCTCCCGAAGGGGGTGGTTGTATTTTGGCAGCCATTTGAAAAGCGCCCTCACCGTTTAACCCGGGTGGGGGATTTTGCAACAACCTGATTTCAGTTGCTTATGGTATAAGCTTCACAAAATGGTGTCTCCAAAATCCCCTGGGGGGTGGTAAGGGGGGTCATGGTAGCCCGGAGTCTATTTAATTGTTTGTTTCCTTAGTAAAGTCTTTATACCTTCGTTCGGGTACACTTTTTTCAGGAGAGTGCAATCAAAATTTCTTCAAATGGCAACAATGGTGGCCATATTTGATATCCTTATTTGATATCTATTTAGAAAGTTTCCGGATTGCACATAATTCCTCCTATAATTTAATATTAGGCATGAAAATACATGAAACTGTTTAAAATTAAGAATTTAGATTGATTAGGAATCTTTCTACCCCCTTAAAATGGGCTCAAATAGTTCATTTTGCTCAAACATTGCACAAAATATTTTGCACTAACACATTTATCAAATGCAGAGATTGATGAGGTCAATGGCATTAGACTTTTTTGTCATTTATCATAAATACAAAAGAGATTTTGGTACGCAAACTACTTTTGTTGCAATCCTTTGGAAAGGTGGAACAAATTTGAAACCATTTTTAAATAAATCAATGTAATATTAAAATTTGATATTGGTGATGACATTGACAAGTTTTTGACAATTTGATGGGTTTATATCGCCATACCATAAGTTGCAGTGTAGGTACCAGCTTACCGTTTTAATCCATGAAACAAGATATACACTTTAATTTGGTGTTTGCTTTTTACCTCCAAGCATTTCATGTTTTGCCCCCTGTATTATGGATTTATCCCTTCTCATTCAATGACACTTAGAGAAGATGCTTTGCAATCTCCATTACATAATTCATAACAACTCCCATCATTTGTTTTACACAGGAAGCCAAAGAAGCAGAAGAGAAGAGCAACAAGAAAGAAGAGGAGCCAGAGCCTGAATACACCGAGGCTGACATTCCTAAATTACAGGAAGAGGTCAATGAAACTCCAGGCCCAGTTGATGCTTCAGTGGGTTACAAACTGCTCTGGAGATGGAGCTACAGGCTAGCAATGAGAGGCTGAAAGCAGCTACTAATATGATAAGAAGGTAGGCAGCAGGGACTCCAGTAATCAGTTTATCACTTTTGATGCCTGTCGCCATGCTGTGTGATCTTTGATCTTGTCACACCAACTTGTGGTGCAGCAGTAAAATAAGGCAGTTCATTAGGTGTGTGCTTGTGACCGAGACCAGAGTTCATCAAAGCTTTTGAGTACTCTTCATTAGCTGCCTGTTAAAGAACATTTTTAGATATAAAATTCTTCGTGATCAAGCTCCACTTTACGTCACTGATTCTCTAACTTTGTACGCTGACAGAAGGCGTACACTCTGGTCCTCTTCTGATACTGCAAGACTTGTTCCCAGTTCCATGTATAAGCGGTTACAGGGTCATTTAATATAAAAGTGTGCAACTTGAACAAGCTTCTCTAGTTGGTATCAAGAGTGGCGGCCTCCACCCCTGTCTTCAAACAGTTGTTACAAAACACTAATTTCCTGATGATTATATTCATTTTGTAGCTTAGTGATTGCTGTTTTTTTAAAATTGCATGTCATTCCAAAAATCTTTGTGCCATTTTAGTTTTTATGCTATATTAGGTGTTTGTAATTTTATGTAGAATTGCCATATAAATGTTCATACTATCATTAATTATTAATATTCCTTTTACAAGTAATACGCTTCATTTGCCAGAATGTCATGTCAAAATGATGGGTTAGAACATGATGTCGATAATTGGTGTTCAGAATTGTCAAAGTAATCAAGTGTAGCTAGTCACTTGTCTTGAAAATTTTAAGTGCAATAATGTGGCATATTTTCACCTCTACAAATTGACAGGACCTGTTCAATTCCGTATGTTTTTTTTATCAATCATCTGCGCCACAACAGGAGCAATCAGAAATGGCAGGTATATGTGGATGAAAACTCCAACAACAATGGCTTTTAAGCATTGTGTCAGCGCGCATCCTTCCTCACATCTGTGGCGGCAGACGCTTAGTCTCTCGCAAGACTTGCCGAGTCTTTAACCCATGTGTTACACCATGGATTGCCGGTCCCAAAGAAGCAGCTCTTTAGGGATATACACTCATAACATTCTTATATACTGTCAGTAAGTTTACTGACTTAACCTTACTATGTATCTTGGTATAAAGGTCCGTCAGACTTCCACTGCACTGCAGTGCAGTGAATTGCCTGTCTGGATTGCAGTCTCTGCCCATACTGCAAGGCAGTACTGCAACAAAATTAAATTGCTTCAACTTGCATTGCAGTGGGTTGCATCAAATGCTGCAGAAAGTGATCGATATATCGGCAGTACAGCAGCACTGCAGTGCATTGCAGTAAAGCATGAGCAGACCTTAAGTCCCGTTTGCAGTGTGTCAATCATTCACCATTTCCATCCTTTGAACCAGAGCGGGTAAGGGGCATGTTGTGACCCTACGGCTTGTCTCCCGACTTACCAAAAAAAAAAATAAAAAGAATTGAGATTTTTATATCAGCTAACAGGTTGGCCAAAGTTAGTATGTGTAGCCTAATTTTAAGTGCAAAATCAATTTACTGTGGAGATCATATATTTGGTATTTTCTCCATTATATGGACAAAATACTACAGAGTGGCCTATATGGAGCACTGTGCTCATAACATCAAAACGCCCGTCAGAAACAACTGAAATTTTGAAATATCCTTTTGCCTCAGGGATTATATATTTGTTTGATATTTTTTTAAATTTATTTGTTTCATTTGTTTATTTTACTTTTTGTGAAGAATAGAAACAAAAATTTATCAGGAAAACCTGGTAATTTGCTAAAAAACCAAGTCTGTAAAGGTTTAAATAGTAAATTGTTCATTTACCAATATCCAGTTATTATAAAAAATGTTTTAACTGAAAATTAGAGAACTGTTTATTGATAAAATCCAGTTTATTGTTCACAAGCTGGGTTGTGTTGATAGCTGAGACTGTCATTTTGGCATAGTTTGGGCAGGCAGAGACAGGCAGAACAAGGACTTGGCAACAACGACATATGCAGTTCTAAAATCCACCATGATCTAACTTTGCACCATAAAACTAATTCAGTTCACCGAACGATAATGGGTTATCTATGTTGCAAACCTGGATGTGTCATGGACGGGTAGAAGACAGCTTTTGTGGAACACCACCTTTGCCAGAACATCGGCAATTGTGAGGGTCTTTGATGCCCAACTTGTATCTTACTTTCCCTGTACCAGGTGGATATTAATGCTCTCAAGCTCCTCAACATTCCCTGCACACCAAATGCCCAAGGACAATGCCAGTTGTTCATCCTGCAAGAGCTGAGCTGTACGGCCTGGTCCCTGCTGTGTGATCCCCTACAAAAGAAATAAAGGGGTTGTCTGGACTGGCTCAGTGTTATCTCAGGGGCATCTGGTTCGGGTCACCGTATCATGTGAGTTTATTAGATAGTTTGGGAGAATGGTAGGCTGAATAAATAACTGTAAGCATTTATGATGTAGTCCTTTCAAACAACATGTCCTGGTAGATGGTTGTGTCAGCCTGACCTCTCATTTTCTCTGGCTTAATTAAGCAGTCCTCAGGACCATCCAGTCTTGGTGAAATATCACATGAGTAATAAACTGTTTTATAAGTTTGCCATTTTTAGATGTAATTAGTTTCTCATTTAAACTTTTTTTTTTTTAAAATCTTCGATGTAGGCTCTTTTTCTCAGCCGTAGAGTAAGCCTTGCTGACTAATGGATTGCAAGTTGGCGTTTTGTTTCATCTGCCAATTTCAAAATGACAGATTAGCGCTTAATCTATCCTTAATGTTTATCTAATCCTAATATTTTTGAGTAATCGTTTTTTTTATAATTTTTTTTTGATTTTTAAAGGATTAGGACAATGATATGAAGAAAAAAGAATATGAGTGGCATATGCATGTTGGAGGGGTATTGACTTAAAAGAGCTTGGTCCTTTTGTTTTATTTATTATTGTGATCTTGGGGTTTGTTAATGTCTAATTGTGACAGTTGATAGTTTTACATAGTTTTTCTTAGAGGGTGATATAGTGTGGGTGATTTTGTTAGATTTTAGTAAAGGAAAAAATGACAATCCCGCTCCTCCTTCCCCCGGCGCTCATCCTAATCTACTCCCAATCCCATCTAACTTATCTAATCCTAATCCTAATCAATCCTAATCTTCAACCTAACCCTAATCTTATCTGAATGCTCAGTGTGGCGCGGATCTAGGGAGGGGGCGGCGGCCTCACAGTAATTCTGCCAAAAGCTTGCAAATCAGCCATTTTGGACAAATTTAGCCCTTCAGCCCCCCCGGTACGTTTTGCCTTTTTTCAAATCCTGGATCCGCCCCCTGATGCTAATCCTATTCTTAACCAGTCCTAACCCTAATATGCATTTATAATCCTAATAAAGTCTAACCCTAACATTGGCAGATGAAATAGAAAGTGTACTTTTTTATTTGGAAAAAAAGACTCAACTTATCATTTTTAAAGCACCAACATCCCAAATTTGTGTACTTATGGAGTAAATTGTTCAAAGACAGTGACTATCCCGCACGCATAATTTTGTTAATAGTAAACGTTAGTCCTATTTTTATCTTTGTCTACCAGGAACTGAGATCACAGCTGGAACCTGTCTTACAGAGGGTACGCTCCTCTGCCATCATGGATTGCTGGTCGCAAGTCCATGGCTGGGGATGCTAGGTTTATCTGCTTGCTTAGAGAGAGAATGAAATTCATGAAGGCAAAGAACCATTCGAAAATGATGGTAAGTAAGTGTGAGGCTGTTGAAATTTAAGAAGACTTTTTTGTCATATTTCCATCAGTGCCCCGAATGTAGAGTGCAATTTGTATCTACGATGGTTCCTTTATTAGGTTTGTTCGGTTAGAGGGGCATGAATTGTGCGTATACACAATAATTAGTTTTGCCCAGCTGTGATGTTATTATAGCACTTATGTAGAGTCTCCAAGCACTGTTGCCTATCATTATTACTGCCATCAGGAGATGGTTACACCATTTTGCTTCATCTCTGAATATTCCCGTTAACAGCACCCTAATAATTCTCCTTAGCAGCTCCCCAGATTTTGCTTGGGTCGATGAGACAATTGAGATTAAGTATCTTGCCCAGGGACACAAAACCTTGACTGCAGTGGGGCTCGACTCAAGATTGCGAAAATTTATAAAATGCAACTGCAAAATTGGATGGATTTTTCCCATTTGGATAAAACTTAAGGTGTCAACGAGAGATTTTGGGCACCCAAATATTGTGTCATATAGTATTTCTAAAGATTAGACACTCAAAAGTAATCATTGCCTTTATTTCACGACAGAAATGTCTTAAAGGAGAGAAAAAAAGGCATTTTGATTGCTTATATTCAATGTAAACCATAGGCTGAAGTTCGTATCTGCTCCTATACAAAATTAGAAATTTCACATTCTGTAACCAAAGACACATTTCCCTCAGCTAATCCTTCCAGATGGGGATATTTCTGGAGGAAAGCTTTACATCATGGCTAAATCAGTACTTTTGATTTTTTTTAGAGACCCCTGATAGGTGAATCTCTTGTTGCAGAAAAGTTGGGTGCAGGAGGGGAGAGGGGGAATCCAAGCGGTAAAAGAGGAATACAGGGAACCTTTAATAGAACTTTAAAATTTGATCTGAACACCCAAACTGTCTCATGCTCCACAAGCAAATTTGGTTGGTCAATTCTGTATCATCCGTGATCTGAATCTACTTTTGGCTGAGTTGCTGCCCTCTTGCTTGTTTTAGAGTCAAATAGTCCCATCCTGGGCACGACGTGTTTTGATTGCATGATAACTTGTGCATCTTCTGAATTTGGATAGTTTCAGCATTAGCATAAAAAATGTAAGTCATGTATTGTTTAGCAATGCACTGTCAATTTCAATCCTGGCCCTGGGGGTCCGTGACAAGCGGGATAGCCGGGACCTAGCCGGGCATGTACAAAAAGTATTGCCCCGCAGCTGGAGTTAGTCCGGGACTTGGCTGGGAAGGTACGTTAGCTTGTCCCCGCCCTGCCGGGACAATCATTAATGATAGCTGGGACTTAAGCCTGCCGGGAGGTACAACAAATTTTCCCGGCTCCCCGGACATAAACGGGAACTTTAACGCATGTGCCACACCATATAAAACCAGTCTATCAGTGAGCAGTATCGCCCATCAAATCTATAGTATATCACCATTTTATATAGTTACCATTGCAGTCCGATCTCTTCATGTCGTGAAAGGCAAGCTATAACAGGTAGCACACCGCACGTCGTCTCACAGTCTAGAATATCAACTATCCGAGGATCGATATTTTCCACGGTAAAATCTCCAGAAAAATAAAAATCAACAGGAAAATGTTTTAAAAAAATTATATCACCTGAATCACACGAAATTACTAGAAGTTAGTCTGATTCATTAATTCATAAAATCCCCATAGGTAGTGCAAGCTATTTGATATTTCTTTGTAAGTGCCATAATATTGTCATTTCATTGCATAATATGAAAGAAAATCGCTCTGGAAACAAATAAATGCTCATGAAATACATTCTGTTAGCTCAAATACTTCTTGAACTGCCTCATGTTTCAGATAAACTCAAAATATAAATGTATCCCAATTTCCGAACTTTTTTTGGGCAGTGTTATTCCCATTCAATTTTCCATTTTATCGGGATCATGCAAGTTTTATTAACTGCGCGCCGCCGTTCAACCAAGAGTACAGCCTGTCCAAGCTCCTGCGTAATGTCAGCTCAATTTACCACAAGGCGTGCCGAGCTGATGTCCCCGGCCCTGAGGTCTAACATTTAGATAACAGGGGGAAATGAAAAGATTGCTCATAAATCTAAAAAGTATACACCAATATTTTTTAATTGCCACATAAATTTCCTTTTTTTTATTGGAATGTGGAAGAAGATTGTGAGTAAAATTGTAACCATTTAATTTGATAGGTTTGGTTGGCTTGGCAATAAGATCGTGGAAGGTTACCTTTTGGTTCAAGTGAAACACAATGTTTTTCAATCAAATATTTACTAACATGTTCTTTTCAGTTAAAAATTATACTCAACTATTTTGTTTTTCTCATAATGGTACCAGTAGTATATCAACTTTTCATGAAGTGAATAAACTTTCCTTTTTCCAGGCCCTAGAAATATAACTTTTCCAATTATATCATATATTCGCTTTAAAAAAATCACAACAGACTCAGCCTGAGGAAGTTTAATTATTTATTTATTTGAGAAAACTCACTAGTACAAATAACAATTTCCGCAAAAAATAACAAAATACTCAACAAACCTTCGTGTAACCATGGTGTAAATAACACCCTTTCAAACATGGCAGATATTCTGAAAAAGGCCCTGTCAGCAGCTTAAGGTGGGTCCCTTAGCGTCGCTTTCCGCAGTCCCAATGTTTTTGCCCGTTAGTGACTAGAGGGTGTCTGAGGGGGCCCTGAGAGCAAATATTTAGGGGGGCCTGTCAGCAGCATCCATCATGCATTCCCACAAAGATGCTTGAGTGCCTCCCCCTGGGCAAGGTCGCAATATATTGATAACCACTGACAAGTACTGAATGGGATAATTAAGTTTATTTTAGCAAGTCACTATCACAGAGTAGTCCGACAAAACGACAATCACCATGTCGCTGTTGTTTGGCTGAAGTTTCCGGTGGCAGATAGTGGCAAGGGTTTGAGATATTCTCTGCTATGTTTAGTGGTCGGATATCGTCCGTGGATAATGTGGATGTTGTGTTAACAAACTCAACTAACCGAGGTTTGTTTCTCCAACATAACTCCTATGTGGTGAAATTTCGGCTTGGTCCTGACACTCCGGCGATCCAAAATGTAGTATTATTTTATGCGGACCTGGTTTCGGCATAGCCGGGACTGAGCCGGATTGTACAGAGTTTTAAAGCACTCCCCGCCCCCATTGGCTGCGAATATACGGGGATTGTCAAACCGAAGCCCGGCTAGCATGGGCCGGGACATAGCGGGGGATTACAAAAAATGTAAGCCCGGCTACCGGGGATTTCATACTACGGGGACAAAGGCGGGGGCGTAAAAACAGCAAAATGTCCATTGCCCGGCTAAGTCCCGCTAGTCCGGGACCCCCAGGGCCGGGATTTGAATTGACAACGTGCATAATGGAGTTGTATAACTGCGTTAACTACTCAATTCTGATAAGCAAAAACCTTGAAATAGTTGGATTGATGTTAGTGTATTTTTCCATCATGGGTTTTAATTGGTTTTCTTGATTTTTTTTTAGAACATTCCACTCTGTCTGCTCTATTTTTGCTTATATTTTTTTTAGTTGAAATAAGCCAAAGAGTGCTCGTTTGTTCTGGATTTAGAGTAATGACTCTTGATTAAAGTAAAGGAAAGAAAAAATTTATGCCCACTATATATTTGACAGGACATAATGCCAATTTGGTTCTGGTGAGATTTTGTAACTATTTTCTTTCTTTTTATCTGCAAAGGTTGCTGACCATGAAGTAGAATGCCACCCCAACTTCCGCATCTTCTTCCACACCACCGAGCGCCCTCACTGCTATTCCAAACTCCCCCCTTGCCGCCTTTTATCCAGTGTGCTGTACTTCTACAAGACCAGAGAGGATGTGCGGAGGAATGATTGTTATAGGTTAGGCAAGGGATAAAGGCAAGGCTGGATGAGGACAGGGTGGCTGCTGCAAAGGTAGGTTATGAATATTAGTAATCTTCCCTGGAGATGGCCAGCGCACATTAGTGTTGTAAAAAAAAAAAAAAACGTGCAATTAGCCGGATTCGAACCGGGGACCTTCGTAGTAAAAGCACGATGCTTTTACCAACTAAGCTATAAAGCCAGGGTGGGTAGAGGAGCTATAGATATTATGGTGCTTTTTACTAGGTCGTGCTAGTAATACAAGGTGGCGGTTCGAACCGGCCAAAGGGCACGTTTTTTTTTTTCAAAACATAAGTGCGCCTGGTCATCTCCAGGAAAGATGAATAAATTTAATCCTTGGTTACCTGGAGAACTAAGTAGTTAAAAATTACAAAGGTAAGTAAAGTAATGTAATGCGATAGCAATGTGAATACTGAAATAATGATATTGTTACATTATTATTTATATCAGGCTTCAGAGTGGTGCAAAGAAATCTTAGTATTGTACAGTTTTGGTAAAAGGCCCGGATGCAATACAATAATCATTTACACTTTTTGGAAAAAAAAAACTGATTCCTTTACACCAATGTTGACTGAAATATATGCATTTCCTTCTGAGAAGGGAATGCCCCAAAATACATACATTTAGCATCCCGAAAAGATGAAAAGGTCTCGACCAGTGACCCCATGTCACACCCTGGCGACCATA
>JAMKCH010011565.1:0-32067 GCA_023653785.1 Ophioderma brevispina
GTAGACACCATTGCTTTCTAATTTTTGCTTCATTAGTACAACCAGGCTATTGGGTCATTAGTACAACCTAGCTATTGGTTCATTAGTACAACCATGCTATTGGTTCATTAGTACACCAGGCGTATTGGTTCATTAGTACAACCGAGGCTAATGGGTTCATTAAAGTACACCAGGCTATTGGGTCTTAGTACAACCAAGCATTGCTTCATTAGTAACAACCAGGCTATTGGTTCATTAGTACAACCAGGCTATTGCTTCATAGTAACAACCAGGCTATTGGTCATTAGTACAACCAGGCGATTGCTTTCATTAGTACAACCAGCTACTTGCTTCATTAGTACAACCAGGCTATTGGCGTCATTAGTACAACCATGCTATTGTTTCATTAGTACACACCAGGCCTTTTGGGTCATTAGTACAACCAGGCTATTGCTTCATTAGTACACCCAGGCTTATTGGTTCATTAGTACAACCATTCGATTTGTTTCATTAGAAAACCAGGCTATTGGTTTCATTCGTACAAGCCCATTCTATTGGTTCATAGTACAACCAGGTCTATTGATTCATTAGTACAACCAGGCTTCGGTTCATTAGTACAACCAGGTATTGGTTCATTAGTACACCAGGCTATTGGGTCATTAGTACAACCTAGCTATTGGTTCATTAGTACAACCAGGCTATTGGTTCATTAGTACAACCAGGCCTATGCGTCAGTAGTACAACCAGGCTATTTCTTCATTAGTACACCAGGCTATTGGTTTCAATAGTACACCAGGCTAATTGCTTCATTAGTACAACCAAGCTAACTTTGCGTGAATATGTACTTGTTATTTTTTTTCTCCTTTTTGGCAACCAGGAATTTCACAACCAGTAATGTTTGGCTTAATACCTTTAATAACAGTTCCGGCTACCGATTCCTTGATAACTAATGTTTTTCAACGGTTTCTAGACTAGTTTTTATGCCGATTAATGAATCGGATGGATGCCAGACGAAAAACCTTGAGCATTTTTTGTAAAACGCAAAAAAATAAAAATGGGGGTGGGCCACCGAAACCAAAATATTCATGTTGTTCACTCAAAAGTTGTGATTTCTCCATCCACCTGCTCGTGACCATTCCTTGTAACCAATTAACATATGTTCTGTAACCAAGCAATCAATTAATCAATATGGCCGCCATACAATGATTGTTGATCGTGATCTACTTTTGACAGCAGGTTGGTAAATTGGTATCTATCCTGGTGTTTTGACCGTCAAGATATGAATTACCAACCATTAGAAATATTTTTCAAACGTGATTGATTCCTTCATTATAGCATCCGAGATGGCTTCCGATACACTAAAATGCGCTATAATTGATAATGTGTCTAACCTAGTACTGCATTTTGTTGTACCGATCATCAGAATCATTTGTCTATCTATTATGGTAATCAAGAGCAATCGAGTACCTGTAAGATGGCTGGAATGGCCCACTTACTAGCGGCGAAAAATTAGATCACTAATAGTCTAGAGATATGTGTCTCATTAAGTTTTGGTAGGTTTTACGCGTCCATTGGCGTCCATATTGGGATGGTTGATGAATACGACTCAATGACCCTTAAGTTAACCTTACTGGGATTTTTTGGTATTGATATCCTAAAAAACACAAAATATATATTTAGTCTATAGCGTGAATAAATAACTGGCCTTTACTGACTGACATTTGCAGCCATATTGAACGCCCATCTAGGATGCCATCTTGTAGATATCAATCACTTTATTATGATATCGTAAATGCTCTGAATGAGTTATAGTTAAATACACAAACATTACAACAACAAGACAGCTGCCATTTTTGAGAGTCCCATTCTTGAATGTTTAGGTGATTGATTATAAAGTATTGAAGGCTATTCATAATGGTCTCATCAACATAATATGCTAAAGCAAGAGTTTATATACCAATTACCATTCTACCTAACTGTCAAAAGTAAAATAGCAGATGATTTGTTGTATTGGCGGCCATATTGGAAATGTATCTTACTTAGGTAGGTTAAGGAATCCATATTGTAATTGGTCACAATGGTGGTTTAACTGAACAGGCAAAAAATTACAACTTTTGAGCAATTAAGAAATTATTTTTTTAGTGTTTTGGTGCCATTTTGGATTTTTGCGTTTCTTCGAAAATGCTCAAGGTTTTCTATCTGGCATCCATCGGATTCAGTTTCAGCGGGAAACATGTCTGGAAACCGTTTAAAAAATTATATATAACAAGGTCACATGTTCTGTAGCCTGGACTAATAGTTAAGACATCTCCCTATCTCCTCTCAACTACAACATTTCTGATACTAAATACAACGTTCCTTTTTGATATTAAAGATATTTTTCTTAATTGCCATTTTTACTTTTAGCATATATAATCCTTTTGTTGATCATCAATTATGAACACTGCCGATATTTGAAATTTCTACACACTTTGAGGTACTCGCACATCTGTATGAGTAAATTAAAAATACTTAAAACACAATTTTATTGCATTGCATAAACAATAAATAACAAAAATAAATATAACAACAATAATAATAATAATACAACAATAATAAATAAAATCTATATAAACTAAGAAGTTTGTCAGCAACCTAGTTTTATCAGAAAACATTGTTTTTCAAGTGATCGGTTATACATGCTATGCTCCAAAAATCAAATACAACTGAGCTTAACAGAAAAACTAAAGCTATTGAAAAGCTTATTTTTAGCTAAAAAATAGTTTGGAGTTTGGAAAACCTGGTGATCAGAAATCCTTATCTGTTTGTATAAAACCCATGTTATCTGTGCTCAATTTAGAGTTTAACTATTTTGTTTTTGTGTATTTGATTTAATGAAGCGTGTATTATGATGCCCTCAAGAGTTCGTGGAAGTATATGAGAAACTATATCTGATAACCGAAAGAAAAACTGAAAGAGTGTGGCATTTTGTACAATGTACATGAAGGTGTACTAAGTGGCTACCAATGAGGTAAAATTAATGCCCTTTTTAATGTTGAATCCGTTAACATACTCACAAAACGAACTACATTTTCAAAAGATTGCAGCTTGACCTATACCAACTACCGAGATAAATGATGCTTTGTACATACTTAAAGGTAGACAATGTTTTTACTGCAAAATGACTGGCCTATCAGGATCCACTTTTTTTACTACTCAGCACTAAAAGGTATATTTACCTCAGCAAAAACTGAGCAATAACCCAATGGCTCTGGTTGTTTTTTTCTTCCAATCCATTTTTTGTTCCCGTTTTAGCATATGATAGATGCCCCCCTCCTATTTTGTCTGGTGACCCCCCAGTCCCCACCCCCCCCCGGCCAAAATCCAGCGATTCTCAAATTTTGGGGCAAAAGCAGCGAGTTTTTTGACCAAAAGTTGGAAGTTTTTTCGGGCCAAAATTTGGAAGTTTTTCCCCAAAAAAAATTAACTTTCCTTCCCCCCTGCCCCGTTTTTCCCCCCATAAAATGAAGTCTGGTGCGCCACTGAGATCATGGAGGCTTCCCCTTGCCGACATCCCGATAAATTTGAATTTGGTGGAGGTTATTATTTTTGGCAAGTGTTGACCACGTTAAGACAGGACAAGAAATTTGATTGACATGTGGGGCACCATATTAAACCAATTACGTGGATTTTGGGTTTTCCTACCGAAATCATTTTTAGCCGAAATCCCCATTCTATGTGACCCATATATTTTGAGAATGTCACCCAAACGACCACATTTTTTTAAAAGTTTTACCACTGTCACCTAAAACCCCTATTTCTGGGGATAAACTTTTGAAACAGTTCAATTTTCCCCCACGACCTAGTTTTGGTAAATTTTTGCAAACTTTTTCTAAAAAGACATTTTTGGCGAAATTTTGCAACACTTGCAAATTTGGGTCACCCGAAAAACCCCCTATTTGAGGCAATTTTAGCAGTCTCCACCCAAATACAGTATCCCTATTTGTTTGAGTACTCTTGTCCACCGAATGCCCCTTTGTTTGGAAGCGCCAGTCTTACACACATAATACCTTTCATAATATGTGATACACCCACCCCCCCCCCCGTGGCAACCGATACTGGTCGCCTAATTAATCCATATAATGGTGTCACAACCAGTACTAACTGAACGATACACATACAAAGTACAACTTTACAATCGTGTAACACGATTCACTTGCACAGGGTTGCAGCGACATTCCGCTTAACATTGAAAGCGTGATTTAAAATGATGCAAGCAAAACCTACTTGCCATTACATCCTAGGGGTGTCCACCTTAAAACACAACTGTCATCTTTTAGAACATATTTGCCACTTAATATTTGGTATATGAAAAGAGCTTGTGGTATAGTCATCAGAATATGCAAAAATCTCAATTTCGCCAAAATGGCCGCTCCTCTCTTTGCAGAATCGTGTCGATAACAGAGGGTGTGGTGAAAAGTATCACATATGTTTGAAAGGTGCACAGTGTCCATAAATACCGAAGTTTTGCTAAATCCTAAAGAGAGTGGTCACGGACGATCCTACGATGAACTATACTGTGAACCAACGGTATCATTTTTAAAGGCATATTTTCATTAAAAAAATCCAGACCAGCTAACAAATAATCCCCAAACAATTAGGTCTTTACCATGTTACAATTTCGCGGCGCCTGAGCTTATTCCTCATGAGATTTTTTTCCATAAAACTAAAGGAATATGTCAAGATTTTTGTCAAGCTCAGTTTTGACTTACATTCATAAATATATGTACATACATCACTATTCCCGAAAAAATAATACAATTTGATGTAAAATTAACAAAATGAGGCATTTTAATTTTTGCTTTTTTTTTGACATACGAGAAACGGGCGGATTTTTCGCCAAAATCAAAAGCGCCCTTTTGCTCTCCTCGTTACGTCACAGTGATGACACAACATCGTGTTGCCCGAATTGTTATTGCTGACACTGTAATCTTGCTTGATTAATGAAAGTAATAATAAATTAGAAAAATAAGTTCCAAGAATGACATATTTTTTGTTATTTCGTTGTGTTTTAATTATTATTAAGTGGCAACAATGGCGAATATATCCCATTGCTGCGATGGGATTTGTCGAATCGTGTTTGAGTAAGCTATTGGGCGGAAAGTAAAAGGGCAAATACTCAACAAATGTGGCAATTTTCAAACCTTATTTTGATTTATATGTAATTTACGTGATTAAGCTTTCCAGTCCAACCAAATTTTCCAAATAATCAAATCATGACAATTCATGTAAAATATCAAACACCTCTCCAATTAATCATCTCGAATATGCTTAAAATTTCTCTAATGTATCTCACTCCTCACACACACAACTTCAAACACATAAACCTACAGGCCCACAAAGCTAACCTTAATTAATTCAATGTTATCCATGTAAATTAATATTTAATACAACAAAACTCTAAAGAAATGTTCTAAAATTACGACATCATGATACTTATACAACCACAACAACATTTAATAGTTATTTTTAGCGTTTTTAATTAATTTGTATTCAAGTTCTTATTTAGAAAACTTAATATACACACAAACAATTACCCCCCCAGGGGGAGTTTTCGGAACTAGAGATAGGCCTAGATGCATGGTGCCCGGCATGTGTTGCGTCTGGCCAGATGAAGGGGCCAGCTGTATATTGTAGATGTTGTGGCGCATCCCACGGGGCGCATGGGGGTGGGGGGGCCATGATGGGTATAGACATGCGCCACTAAGCCATATCTTCATCAATAATGAAAATTCCAAATAACTTCCACGGGCCCTTGGGTTGTTGTTTGAAAGGCATGCTGAAGGGATTTCAATGTACGGTAGGTACATGTCTTGAACGTTTTGATGTTGCACATAAGGGGGGGTTTTGTGTTAGGTCTCGTCGCTTGGAGAATGATTGTTGTTGATGAAGGATTCTGGTCGTGAGAGGATGCATTACCCATACGGGAAGCTCCTCCTCACTACTGATTTTGCGGAGGTTGTTCATCATTCATTATCATGCTAATATTTGCTTAGTGTATGGCAGCTTTCACATCCTTTGGTACCGTATTCACAATACTTTTCGTCTTGTACGAGTGTATTCATTTGATAGGGTCCGATCCGGAAACCTATAACACGTATTTTCCCAGAAAAAAAATGAAAAAAAATCTAATTAGTACTTTGAATACCATTAGTGCTAAAATGATTCAATATAGGAAGATGAAGAGGAAGGAAAGAATAGTGCGCCCCGTATGGGATTCGAACTGAGATCTCAGGATCACGGGCGCGAGCCTAACCGCCTGAGCTAAGCTGGATGTTATATATTAAGTGTTGCAAAATATACTACGTAAGCATGGGTAAAACCTTACCTACTTAAAAACAACGTCAAAAAATTCTAAATTTTACACTTTGAGTGCGAATAATGAGTCGATTGTAAGATCTAAACAATACTCCAAAACGGTCAAAATTTGGTAATCAATTTGCAAGAAGAAAAGTATGGCTGATGACGGTTCCCGGCATCCGAAAATGCCTTCGAAGGAATGGCTTTCATGCATGTCATGTGATCATTGTCCTTCACCTCCAATGCCCATCCTTCCGCTCTGATGAGTATCGTGAAGTCACGGGTCATTTAAATAAAAATCATAAAAATCCCTTTTTGGCTCAGATGTATGCTTTTCGTATGTTTTCAGCGTCTCCAAACCTGTTGAAACATTGAAGGCGTTCCATGCGATTACAATGTTAAAATTGGCTACATCATAGATATCTAGGGCGTTTTAGGTGATTACCTGGTTTTCACTACGAAACAATTGTTGAAAGAGTTCCGCCAAAGCCGTAGTCGTGAGCTACGCCACCTCCGGTGGTTCGGTGAACACTGCGTCAAGAACCTCAAAAATTCTTTACATATTTATCATACCAAAAATATTTGATTCTTTCCTAGAATTAAAGAAATATTAGCACATTTTTTGAAGGGCGACCCCAATTTTCAAAACTTTTGAGATTTGTGCACAGTTTTTTGTTGGGAATTGACTAGTAAGCCATACCTGTGAACGATTAAGCTCAAACATGTGTAGTTGCCTCAAAATAAGGAAAATTTTGTAATTAATATCGGGATGCCGCGATAATAATTCAATATTTAATAATTTATATCCTTATCTGTGGTGAAATTGAGCCTCTTCCTGTAAATAACCATTATAATTTTGATCGTGTGAACCCAGCAGAACAGCTGAACGATGAGTACGGATACGTATATGCACAAATTCTTTTGGATGAGATCAGAAATTTGGCGTTTCCAGAGCCCGTTGAATTATTATCGTGGATCCGCGCCTATTAATGACAAAATTCCTTCTTTTGTAGCAAATACGCATTTTGAGCTATTACACCGTTAGCGGTATCGTTTACTGACCAATTCCCACACAACTATGCGAAATCGCAACAACGTGAAAATTGAGGCGCCCTTCAAAATGTCCTAGTATTGCTTTAAACTCCGCGAATCACTTGCTTTATCGCTGATAGTTCAATTACTAGCTTAAAGTTAATATCAAATAAACGCTTTAAAATCTTTAAACACTTCCCTAAAATACCTGCATGGATCAAAATAATCATAAACAAAATGCCTACAAGATAGGCGTAAATCCTGTGGGGGGGTGGGGGGATATACCCCATATTTTGATGATGGGGGATGGTCCCAATACAATCAAAATACCCGCAATTGTTGACGCCCTTGCAGTGATTTTAATCAAACTAACTACTCATATTTACCATATATGGTAAATTTTCCGCGCGCTTCCGCGCATTGTGTTTTTCTTAGATTTACTGTTACCATTTTAGGGTTCTAAATGGTAATTTTTTTAATCGCGCTTCGCGCGCTATGTAATAGTAACGAATCTCTCAACCAACATCCTAATAGTCTAAAACAATAATAAAGGTCTACCCACATTGTGAGGGAATAATAAGAAAATATCTACCACCCATCGTTTCCTATTTTGTCCCAAACTCGAGGCCAATCTAGAGTTTCAACAAGGAATATGATTTCTTCACTGCCATTCAATCCAAAAATACTAAAAAGCAATTAAACAAATGCCAAATATCGCTAAGCCATACTATCATCCTGAAATAATTTATTAATAAAAAAAAGAAATACTAATATACACAATGATCTATCCTAAATCAAGTGTCCTGTATGCAACCTCTTGCAGTAACCCAACACCACAAGCAAAATGACAATCCACGCACTGATGCGGACTCGATTGCAACATCACAGAAATACAATGGCGGAGCCTTTTATTTTTAAATTCAAGACGATAATCAGACGGAATCTTTCAAGCTTCCTCCACATATAAAACGTACAAAGTTTGACAGTTTAGATTTTTAATAATCACAATCGCCTCTAAATATGCTGGGATGCTCTGCCAATAATTGGAATGACAAAAAGATTAATTTTAAAGCCTGTATTTTGGATGCCAGATGTTTCACATAGTGAATTCCCTGCAAAAATCTCTTTTTTATGTTATTTTCGCTAAAGCCATCTCCAAATCTGAAATAAAATCCAAAATTTGACCTACCGTAACCCCAATCATGTACATGAATAGTACAGGTATACTTGCCCAACTGTTATATAAAACTTTAAACAAATGAGAAAATTAAGCAGATCTTGAGTCCCTGCTGTTATTGAGTTCCCTGTACGTTGAATGAACCGCGCGCACACGCACGAGGTGTGGCGAAATTGCTCATGCTCACTGTTCAATCGCAACTTGTGTGATTTTGACGCACCTCTTGTCTGCCTGGAACATATATTCGGTTGCCATGTGTGTTCCCGTGGGGTCTTTTGAATGTTTATTTCCGTTCTCTGCGGGGAACGTAAATAAGATATAATTGAACAAAAAATGATGGTTGACGTATTTTTCGATGTGTGTTCACATTTTACCATGCAAAATGAAGTAATGACGGCATATCTCAAAATCAAATACACCAGTCCATAACTCAAATCAACCGTTTATAGGCTTCAGTCTATATAACGCAGTCAATATTAAAACAATGCAAACCATGCAGCTTCAGCAATACTCAAGATGCGTCCAAAATGAAAAAATGTTAAAAATGCGGCATATGGGCCAAAATAACATTAATTTATGAACAAACCCCACATATATTTTCACGAGTAATCAGAAACTCTTATCAAGCATTAGCTTGCTTCAGATCCATGATGGGTACTAAAATGTCCAAAAGTTCCATCAAAATGGCAAAATTTGTGAATTAATTCACACGTTTGGACTAGATATAATAAATGTGTGGAAAAAACCAATGTAATTTTAATTTTAAAGACATCGTAAACTATTGTCAGTCCTATATATTAATATCATCGAGCCTTAATTCCAGATGGCAGCCATAGGAAGTCTTCAAATTTCGTTTAAAATTAATGTACAATTACCAT
Organism: Ophioderma brevispina; assembly: GCA_023653785.1. Classification (NCBI taxonomy): domain Eukaryota; kingdom Metazoa; phylum Echinodermata; class Ophiuroidea; order Amphilepidida; family Ophiodermatidae; genus Ophioderma; species Ophioderma brevispina. Next base: position 9,406 of record JAMKCH010011565.1, read on the forward strand.
CTAGAAGGCATCAACCAAGAAGAATTTATTCAGACCTTCACAGCGGGACACCATATGAAATATTGGGACAAACGAGAATGTTATTGAAATAAGGAAGAATTTGAATATAGAAAAGAAGGATCGATTTAGATATTATCCATAAATCACCATCCAAGTCCTACTTTTAATCTTACACCATATACCCTTGACAATTAAACCTCATGTCCTATATATTTGGTTTGTTTAACATACTTTCCAAAGAAAAATTATGGCAATATTCCTTCAGTTTAAGTTCTTTAACTACCAAATTGCCATTTACCTGTTTTCACTTGACCAACATCTTGAATATAAGACTGATAAAAATAAAGTAATCTCATCTAAATATCCCCTGGTGATCAAAAATATGTCTCATACCCCCAATTTATACCTTTACAATAATTTCTGGATATAATACTAAAATATAATCCGAACATTAATGTGTAATTTGGAGCTATTGGAAAAGTCTGAAACGGCAGACGGTAATTGGTCTGCCATGTGGGAGATCTCCATTGTTATAAAAACGCGGAAACAACGACACGTAGTTTCTCATGTCAAGGAATAAACCCTTAACTTTAATATACAAATTTTGAAAAAACAAAAAAACACGCGTTTTTAACCTAATTTTAAAAATTTAAGGTTTTATCTTCAAATGCGCCCGTTTGGGCCGCATCTTCATTTGAAGACGCTATCAAAGGGTGGAAACGCCATATAAGAGTGGCTGTAATGGTCAAAGGAAATATATTCGACCTGTTTCAGTGAAACCTTCCATGGTACTTGAGCGTTTTCTACGATTTTTTAATGACGTCATATTAATTGCATAAATATATATTAGAAATGCTCAGAGAAATTGGAGCCATCGATTTTTTGAAAGTAAGTTATAGTGAGGAGGGGGAATCCAATACAAATTAGAAAATAAAACACGAAAGGCCCAGGGGAACCAGTTTCCCTTACATACTGCCACGAACTATAATAAGGTTGATGTGTCAACCGTTCCAAAGCCAAGCTATTCATTTAGTGGATCGTTGGACTGCAAAATTGTTCCTCTCCTGGACAACAAAACGCAACCACTGCTATTCAAAAGATAGTAATAAATAATTTTAAAAAATGAGGTTGTGGTCAAAAAACTGTGGTGACCAGGGGTGTTTTTTGGGTCAAAAAATCACGTTTGAGCTAAAAACGTAAGAAATCAGATTCATTAATTTCTTAGCAAAAAAAAATAATCACGATGCAATACTATCAATATCTGACATTTAGATATAGGATTTCTGTACAATATATAAAGGTCTTAGAAATTGTAGACCCCAAAATCCCTTTTTCCTTAAAAAAAAACCCTATATCAATAACAAAAAAGGTACCATAAAATAAGATTGTAACATTTTTACTTCAAAAATGTTTTTAAAAAATCCGCTTTATTGTGCAACCCAAAATGCTTGTCGGCCTAGAAATAATCCCTGCACCAAATTCCTTCAACAAACAACCCCATTTTCTTAAATCTCATAGATTTATCCTTCAAATAACAGTGATTGCTGTTTTGTTGTTTCTTTTCTTATTTTTTTTTTTTTGTTTTTTTCTACCGAGGGGATGGGTAACTCGAAAAAACTATAGAGCACTTTTCAAAGCTCGGCCACTTCGTTAATATAGAGTGCTGATCACAATAGCAGGATCGATTTATTCCGTAAATGTTATAAAGGATTATAATTGCTAATCTTTTTTTTTCTTTTTTTTTCCAAGCAAGCCTTTAATAGATTCAATCACAACGCATAAAACACACTATGTCTACATAATAGTTCTATAATATTAACATTAAACTGTATAATTGCAAATCTGGCACACAAATCCTGGCTGGTCTTGTGGTTGGTAGCTGACTCACTAATACCGTATACACGGCAAAACAGTGCTAGAAATAAACACTTTCTAAACAGATTGCCACCCACGTTCTAAACATTTGAAATCCTGTTTAATATCTAAAACACCTTTATCTAACACATTGTTTAAAATATAAAACATGTTAGTAGATTTTGGAAATTAGGTGTTTATACATTTGATACCAAGGTTTAGGAATTTAAAATGTCAAATCTCTAAACAATATAGTTTGAACTTTCTAAAACACTGTTTTTGCCGGGTAGTCTCGAGTTTGAATCTTGGGCCATTCTTCGATGAGTTTGTGACCTGAAATGGGAAATTTTGATTTTTCAACCAAATTGCCTTTTGATATAATGATTAACCTTTAGTCCAAACTAACACAAAAATAATGTTTCATTGGTCATTTTGTCATGAGGGCAAATAAAGTTCGGTCACGCGTGTGACATCAGACAAAATGGGGTTTTGAGAATTCAAAATTCAACTGTAAAAATTCTGTGATTATTTAAGTCCTCACATTCTTATATTTATTCAGAAAGATACATTGTAATTACAGCAATGTTTGTAGTTAAAAGCAAACAAGCAAAATTTACTTGGTAATTAACCATTTATATCATTAAAGTCACGTGGTGACATTGGGGGTTAGTGTGTGACATCTCCATTAACTTATAAAACAAAAATGTGACACCAAAAGTGAGTTGTAATAAAATCAGGTTTATTCCCTATTCTCAACTATTTCAAAAACGTTCATTGCAATGTCATTAGAATAACCTGACAAAGAGCAATGCCGCTCCTAGTATGCAGATTTCCCGTGTTGAATGTACATGTCTGCTAAATTAGCAACTTACCCCAAACTTCAAAAAGGACACATGGAATCGGTCTTTATTAACCATTGTTGTTTTCTGTTTAAACTTGATCATTCATATTTTAAAAAAAATAAAAGTCAACACTGCTACTTTCTTCAATGACTAGAAAATGTCCTGCAAATACTAAAATGGTGAGGGCCGGTCACGTGTGTGATAGTAATCAAGCGAACTCGTATTTTTACGTACGCGATGCGTAAAATCTGTCCCCGCCGAATGTTGGGATCACAACCATGGGATAAATGCAACTTCAACTCCCTACCACCCCCATCCCCATACTCCCAACACTCCACCCCCCCTTCCCCAACACCCCACAAACCCCACGGCCCCTCACTCCCCCAACACCCACAACTCCCCACACACCCCCCCCCCACGCCTCATCCTAGACTGACTCCTTCCGTCGTTCAACATATACGCACGCCCCTGCGAGGGTAGGCTATGTACGACTGAAAAAAAATACGTTTTCGCAATAGGGGAGCGCTCTGTTCTCATGAATAATTCACACTTACTGCGTAGGACTGTTGCGCTCGCGTCTTAACAGACGTTTCGCGGCGCATTAATTAGCGTGAACTTTACGCTATCAAATGAGCTGGATTAAAGTTTTTGTTTTGTGAAGCTCAGTTTTACATGGGGTTTTGTCGTTTTGTGTTTTTGTTTGTTTGTTTTTTTTAGCATAATGAAAATGTTACATTCCAATCTTGTTCTCTGATCTCTGATAGTCGTTTTTATTATTTGATAATTAATTTATTTCTGTGTTCATGTTGTATGTGTGGTGTGTTTTTTACTTTCTCTTAAAACTTAGTTATTTTTTTAGTTTATCAAGTATATCACGTTGGTATTTGAGTTATTTATATATTGATATTCAGTTATTTAGATTATGGATTGCAGTTATTTATCAGGTATTTATTTAAGCAGATATTTATTTAGTTATTAGTTATTTATATTTATTAATTAGTTGAGATATTTCTAGAGTTACTCAGTAGTTTTCTCTTTTTTAACTATTTTGCATGTGATTTGTTTTGTTTATGAGTAAATTAATTTTAAACGCAAATCCATAAGGACAGGCTCAAACAAAAGTGTAGTAAAAAGCACTTTGGGGTACTTTTTTTTTGGAGGGACCGTCGAAGACAGTCCCCTCTCCCCCCTCCACTCCGGTCTGAAAACACCCACAAAACTCTTTTGGCCCTAAATATTGATGGTTTTAGTGAGGTTTTTGAGAATTTAACTTTCCATACTAGTCTTTTTGTTGCCACTTCTTACACTTACTACATGTATAAATGGGTGGATTAGGCCGAGAAAAAAAGAAAGTTCTTCTAATCTTCCCGACCCGCTCGCATAGGTGTAAACATTCACAATTTACCACATTTCTTTTTTAAAAGCTAAGTCTTAGTTTTCAAGAGATTTATTTATAACATTTTTTTTACTGATCAAGCAAAAAAACCATTATTTTCTGGCAAGAGTAAATCGAATTTGCACATAAGAGTCTACGGGCACACATAAAATCAACTTTTTTAGGTGGCGGGAGAAGAGGCTGTATTCACGAAATTGCCCCTAAAGGTAATACCGTTCTCCTGGACCTCAGATTTTTACCAGAGGTATCAACATTTTTGGTGTCAGAAAAGAATTTACTATTTTTCCTCATTAAACCATGTAAAGCCTGTAAACTATTTAAAGCCTATATAATAAATATTAAACCAAAACATAAGCTAGGTCCTTTTCCAATTTTAACAGAGCCTATGCTGACTACAAATTAAGGGTTTGGTCCATAGGGCCTATTAAACTTGACCTAGGCCCATTGTACCTGAACCGAAAATGGATTTGACTGCTGCCCATTTGAGTCTAAGCCCTATGCTCTGTGCTAAATTTCCTTGTGAAAATAATGTTTCAACAACCTCTTCTTCCCCTAAAAAAAACCTTGTGACATGTTCACCCGGCATGGTCAGGGATAAATTGTTTTTTTTTTATGTAGCCTATTCATGTGCCCAAAACAAGTTTCAGCAAGACCAAAACACCAGCTATCTTTCATACAGCAATAGTGGCCTATGCTAATTTAGGCCTAGGCATATACTACTTATGTTCAGTACTAGGCCCCATAGGCATTATTGTTTGCGTTTTTTTTTTTTTTTTAATTTGTTACTATAGTATAGATCTATGTTGTTTTCAATAGGCCTATAAATCAGACCTGTAAATTAGCAGTGCCATCCTCCGTGTCCCCCGTGACGTAGGCCGGGCCAATAGTCCTGCATAGGCAGTGATCTGCCTTATTCATGCATGCATGTAGTTGTAACCCGTGTATACTGTTGATTCGAATGAAAGCCTAGAACCTAGTTTCGCTATTGGCTTAGGAGTTGTTGCTCACATGGGCCAAGGGGCAGCCTCCAGACGCGATAGCAAAACTAGGTCTACCACCCCAGGCTAGGGTCTATACTGTAGCTATACCCCGATCACTGCTGATACGGCATACCCTTGCCTATGCTTAAGGGCACGTTTCTAGCCCGGGTCTCTAGTCGCAGAATAGGGCGCCTGCGAAGATGCTAAAATGTAAAACTAAACTAAAGTAACAAAAGACAGTGCACATGGCTGCTAGGCTAGCCTATGTCGATCTATATTAAAAAAACATGAACGCTAGTACTATCAGCAGGAGCGTGGAGTGCACATCACGAAAATCATAAAGAAGTCCATTTTATTTTATAGGCCTAGGCCTAAACTAAGCTACTCATAATCAGGCACATGTGCATAAAGGAAACTGACGCACAGATCAAACCATCCCAGACACGTGTTTTGCATCGTCATGTGTTTTGGTCACGCCGGTGCAACTGCAAGATCATTAAGAGATTTGTCCTACCTTAGCGCTAATATCAAGTTGTAATACGTCTTCATTCCCCTTGCTTTAAATTATGACGGGAATCGGGTTGTTGGCTGGTGTGCGTTCCTACTCTCTAGGCTAGTAGGACACGTAGCCAGGCCCAAGGTAGGGGCTAGGCCCCGCTAAACTACTACTCCTCAGTCCTAGCCTTTCTTAGTATAGCTTAGCCTTAGCCTAGCCAGCATGCCAGTATTATTAGTCTAGGCTAAAATTTTAATTTTGATCCATTCTGACGAAAGGCAACAATCATCGCATCTTGACTCTTAACCCTTCAAGTTGACAGAGATGAAAGACTTCATCATGAATCATCATAATCATACTATAATAGTAACATGATGTAGTATAGAGACTGAGTTTGTTTCTTCTCCCACATTCATGCATGAAACATGCGGTTTCCATGACCCCAGTGCAGATAATTCAATTTCACTGCAAACTGATATTAACTAAACTACACGTCAAGGTGCGGCTTATCCATTCCATGAAAACAAAACTTCCTTCATGTAATCCTGCTTTGTTTACATTTTTTTCGTTTTCCGGGACTTTTTTTAGGTTTTTACTTTTTTTTTTTTTCGGCGGCCAATGCAAAGTCCATGGCCAGGCCCAATTGCTTGCCCGGCCCAGGAGGAATGACCGACCATGGTGCCAAATCTCCCTGCCGCGCCCATGATCGTCTTATTATTCATGAGGAGGACGCGTCCCTACTGCGCATGATTTTTTGCCTCAAAATCGAGGCCAAATGCTCCCTCCCTCGGTTTTGGTCGTATATTTTTCTCATTCCCCGTGAGCAGGCCGTAAAGAATTGTGGGTAATAAAAGTGCGCCGCGAACGGAGGACTATGGACTCATCTAACCCTCATCCCCAAACCCCCCCCACAACACCCCACCCCTCCTTACCCCCCTGACACAATACCCAACCCTACCCCAAGTTACCCTATAACACGCCTCCCCTTTCCCCAACCACCCCCGCAACCCGCATTCCCTCCCCAACACCCCGCAACACCTTCATCCCTCCGCAACATTCTGCAACACTCCCAACCCCCTCCCCCCAATCACCCCGCACAACACTCCATCCCTCCCCAAACACCATGCAACACCCCACCCCTCCCCAACACCCCGCAATACCCAACCCCCCTCCCCAACACCCCGAAAGACACACAAAGAAAAAAAACCCAAGAAAGCCCCCCGCCGACAAAAGAATAAAAAACCCCCCCACCTGCCACCAACACCCCCTACCCCAACAACCCACTCCCTCGCCAACACGCCAAACCCCCTCACCCAACACCAACCCCCTCCCCAACACACCACCCCCTCACCAACACATCCCACTCCCCATAGCATAGTAGTCTCATTGTAGTTGAGGAATTTTGGCCTAAATCGATGCCACCGTGACGTTTCAGAGATACAGCAATTAGCATATTATTATTAGTCTTCATTGCATACCATAGCCACATGTATCACATACTTTCAAATTGCAAAAAGAGTGCCCCATGAGAGGCATTATGCAGCGCAAAGGAAAGGAATTTTGAGTATCCAATGTACGGTTTAAAAAATCTATAGCCCAATTTACGTTGATTTTTGCATATTAATTAGCTCATGTGCATATCCATATGCCACGAAATATGCCCAAAAATCTAATCAGTCAAGAACTCTTCAGTCCGCTCCTTCCGTATCCACCAAGGTACATCATTATACGCTGAGGAACTCCAAGGAAGAAAACTTGTTAAACGGCCGTGCAGGAAAATTCTCATAAATTATGCAAATAGATAATTAATAGCATATTTACGGCCCACAATCTAATCACGGTCGAGAGATTCGTTCAATCCGCTTCTTTCCACCAATTACATCAATTGTCGGCCCTACGGAACTCAGATATAAATGGTTATACAACAGGGTAACAGTCCTTTTCTTGTCACAGACGACGAACGGACGGAACGGCGAAACGGAACGGAACGAAACGAAAACGAAACGAACGACGAACGAACGAACGACGCTGCTCATTTCATAGTCCCGTCCGAACTCGTTCGCGGGGACAATAAAACATCAAAACTTTGAAAAGAGTTAAACCATTTATTTTGTGAACGCGAAGAAGATGTATAAACAAATGCTTTTGATATAAAATATTAACATTACTGAGACAGCGGGTGTTCTAGTATAAAACACTTCTGGTCTTTTTGGTCAGTGTGTGTACAGGCCAAAGTCATTGAATTTCTTGTTCCTTATTGCCCTATTTCTTCTAAAAGATTTGTAATTTTTCAACATAATTGAAAAATCTACAGAACCCCACACACATTACTTTAGGCAATATTTAAAACAAAAATGAATATATATAGCTGTTCAATATAAAACTAAAGAAGCAAAATGTTGTAATAATCTCACCTTCTTCAGTCCAGCAAGAAAGCGTACAGTACGTTACGTACAAGTACGTACATACGTCATCATTTCCCATAATGCCATGCAACTTTTTTAAAGAAAAGATAATACATTAGGTTTTAACCGTTTCACCAGTGACAGTTGAATTTTTACCAGTTCTGAAGTTGTGATCTTCACTACATAGAGTTTTAAAGCTCATCACAAAGTAAGGTGCGGATTTTTTATATCTTTTTTCAAATAAAAAGATATTAATTACTTAGAAAAATTGATTTGTATGACGTCATCAGTGCATTTTTTTCAATAATTTTTAATTCGACACATGAAATCAAAATTTTGAACATAGAATTTGTTTATAATGTTGTTTTGGCATCAGTTGAAATTTGTATCCTTTTCTCATCTCAAAAACTAGAGAATCGCGAGAGATTTTATAAAATGCTTTTGCTACCTTTATAATTTGGTGACGTTATGTACGTACTTGTACCGTATGCGTACAAGGAACGCTTATCGTCTGCACTGTTCTTACCCCAAAATATTAACACGTCATTTATTGCAAGACGGTCTGTTTGAGTTGAACTAATAGTTTAAAAATATCATACCGGAAACTTGGAAGGATGGTTAATGTGATTAATGTAAAGAGAATTTGCAATACCATTAACTTCATTTTTTATCATAAAAAGTTACTTTTTTAGAATGGTCCATCTGACTCCTGCGCTGCATTATTTGTCTAATCTTCTTTCGGGTTGTATCATTACTTTTATCATCACGTGCCACGGAATTGAATTTCGCTTCGTCCTAGATTCTGCCAGAATATGGTATATCGTCATCTTCTAAATAGATAATATATAATTGGAGACTGAACTACATTAGCACTCGTATTGCTCTGGTACCACGTAACACAGTGCTCTTTGTTCAGTGGTAAATCTCACGCATAGATACGAGAGTACAGGTGTAAAGGAGATTGGTCCGGCAGAAACCAAGTCCGGGCTCCATAGATGACAACGGAATACAGTTGAACTAATGTTGCGTGAAGAGGTCAACTAAATCGAGTGCCCTATTCTTCAACCGTTGTAGGAGAACTTGTGATTCGGAGGACATACATCTCCTGGCCACGGCCGAGTTGAGACCGTGTATTGTTCATCTTTATTTAATCCAATGCTCGAGTCATAAACCAGTACTCCCCTTTGAGGTAGTCCTGAGCATTATGGTGGTCAACTACAGATCCCACTCCAGACGTCGTCGCAATCTCTGGTGTTGGGCATATGGTGGATCATCAACAATTGACATGCTGGATAAATCTACAGGCGCTCATTTTATGACAATTTTCAATTCCCCGTCGGTGTACAACCACGTGGTCAGTCAACAGTCATTCGCGTTAAATCCACGCGTGTCAAGTTTTGTCTCGATCGGGAAAAAATTAAAGCTGATTTGTTGGTTATCGCAGGATCCAGATGTTCAGTTTGGCTCATGCTACCATGTGACACGTGCTTTGATCTTCAATTTACTGGTTTTGGTACATTTTGAATGCGTCTCACCTGCAATCGAACTACCACACAAACTCGACTTGCTTCCTGGAGGCCTACTCATACCAGTGTGACCAATTTATTAACTCAGCATATTAAAATTGTCGCCATTCAAACTAACGTTTTGCAACCGGCCGGTTACTCTTGCAGTGCATTTTGGGACTGCAAGGGTTGTCCCACACACTATTTTTTAACACAAGATATGTTTAAACAGTCCAATCAAGTGTCGTCGTTTGTCAAAACGGTTATTTTTGTAAATAGCGTATTTAATAGTGTGCATTCCACGCAACACCATTCATGACCACGTGTTCCCTATTTGTATTTCGCGGGGCTGCGTGTGTCGACTTTTCCCATGATGCATTGGAAAAACATCGCCTCTCAGAAGCAGCGTTTCGACGGCACACTTATTGCGATATCTGTCTGTACCGAATAATGGGACCATTGACTCATCTTTCGTTGCCATCACAGTTTATCATCACTTTATGGCTTTTGATTCCCTTCGCATGGCTGACCCCCCCCCTCTTGAAGGCTCTCGGCGTCTTGTAGGCTGAAGCGGTGAGTTACTAGGGATTTCTACGTCGATTGCACCACTTGATAACATGGACAGAGCCTTTGATAACTGCAATATCACCAAGATGTTGTTTTAGTACTTCTAGATACATATTTTATATGTGTTTTTAATATTTCAAGTATTCTTATTGTTAACATGTTTATAATGGCAGGTGTAGAGATGATAATGATGTCGACGATGACACACATATTCACACATACATTCACACACACATATCTTATAACTTAGACTTGATTATTTTCTGCTATGAGGTGTGGAATTATGTAGGGGGTCCCAGGGAACGAGAGGCTAGCTAGAGGTTACACCGGGGATCGGAAAGCCCAGTGAATCAGCCACACCGACGTTATAGAACCTAGGGTGAAAGCTAGTCGTCACCCCGTTATACGGGAGTCCATTACACGAACAAGAATAACTAAGGAAACATTTTTCCAGTCTGCAGACATTTATTTTATTTAGACATGAACGTTAGTTGCTCTTAAAGAGTACTTACAAGGTTCCCAGTATCCTCACGATGTGTTACATTTGTTATCAACTAATATGTTCAGGTTCACGCATATTACCCAGAGTCGGATATATCACAGCGGCTAATTAAAGCCTAACTAATAGCCATCCTATTGCTTAATGCAGTAGCTGACTATGATGCCCTATTGCCTGTAACCAAGTGTGTGAGTCGAAGCGGGACAACAAACAATAGAATGTTTTGGCTTATATACCCCACTTTACACCATTGCGCATATGCAGAATTCACCAATCGTCAATCTACCTGTAGGAGGATGCGTCAACTTTTTATAGGTGAGAAAATATCATGCCGTTGAGGTTCATTTAATAAATAGGCCTACAAAAGGCACATCATAACACATACATACACACACACATAAACACACACGTACACACACACACTACGTGCGTTGCTGGTCCTCCGTTTATTTCTTTTCCTTTTCCATTAGCATTCTCATGTGGGTGTGGGGCTTTTGCCAAAAATCAGCCTATTTTAGGCATACAAAACCACTCAGACCCCCGATTTCTACCAGCCCTTTCCCCGCTCCTCAGGTTTGAGTGTTACTGAGCACAATTGCTTTCCTCATTGTTATTCTCTAACGTTTTACTTACGCATTTGCATAGCGGAATATTCCTCTGATGTCCAATTCTTTTCCAGCTACTTCTACTAGTGGAAGGGAAACATCCAGAGACCCTCTGCCAACCAATACTATAGAGCCACCTGGACTAGTTGCCTACGAATTAAGAAATTCAACATCTGAGTTTGCTAAGTAGCAACATTTTGAGCTTTCTCTACACTCTAATTTTGAAAAGGATAATGTAGTTGTGTACAAATGGTTGAACCATTTGTTGAACTCTACTGATGATAATTATGTAGCCAAAAAGAACTTTGAATCGATCTGTTTATGTAGACTGCAAATAAGTCATAATATGTTTTACAAAATGACCCTTGGTGCCATTTGGGTCAAAACTTAGGCACATACTTTTCAGCTCTTATTATAGAGATACAAATAAATATTGTGTATGCGTTGCATGTGCTTGTATTTTCGGGACAACTCTGTATTAGTTACTCTAACACATAGTTGTCTGTCCCAAAAATACAAATTCATATTATTTGTATAAGAAGATGAAAATCGTCTGCAAACAATTTACAGGCGTTTTCCGTAATGCAATGAACACCCAAGGCCGTTTTATGAGATATATGGTGTCATAAGCACTGTTTGTAAACAGGTTTATTGAAAGTTCTTTTGGCTACATGGTATCATTAGAGTAAAACAAATGGGTCAACCATTTGTACATAACTACATTATCCGTTGCAAAATTCAGAGTGCATGTAACTTGTAGCCGTTTCTCAATAACTAGGGGATTATCCTCAGCGTAAGTATCTTCTTTAGGGCCGGCAATTCTTAATATACGTCCTCCAGCAGTACAAGACGATACACAGTCCAAACTCTTCCTTTCTTAGCATACCTAAACTGAAACTGAAGGACGTCTGTCTTAATATCACACTTTGTTTGATCTTATTTTGGTGAATAAACTCTGAAACTCTGAAACAAGTACTGCAGAAACTACAAGACGACATGAAGTCCAAACTATTCCTTCCTAAGGAATGCTGTCTTGGTATCACACTAGAACACCACATCTCATAGGAAATCCTTTGCTATCTCTATTTAGAGGTTTTCACCAGATAGACCACATCGTAATAATAATAATACACAATGTATCATACAACTGTCTTTGTCATAAATAGATATTAAGCAATCTATTGGACGACTTCATTTAAGACTTTTCTCAAGTTACATGAATAATAATAAACATTGTATTGTCTCATTAAAATCAGGATATTGTAACAAGGAGGATGTAAACAGAGATAGCATTCCTGGTTTTGCGATGTATATAGGAAGAACATTCGACATTTTCTATTTAAACGAAAAATATATCACATTCTTTGATGTACTCAGGGCGAGCATTTTTTTTTATTCTAGGATGCGCTCAGATAAACATTTCAGATTCTCGGATGCTTTTCCTGAAGGAACATTTCAGAGTCTGGAATCCATACCTGAATCAGAGTGATCTCTAAAACATGCTTAACTGAAACGAAACATTATCTATATGAATACACGCATTTCAACTCCGATTTTTAGATGTATGGTGAGGGTATTAGGTTCTAGTATGTACACAGAGATCGCATTCAAGATTCTTAGACGTATTCAGGAAGGACATTCTAGATTGAGGAATGCATTTAGCTAGGGGTCTTCATTTCAGATGACATGTTTATCAGTGAACATATTCATAAGGCATGTGTTTGAGAAGTACTGTGTCAGTGACATATTCAAGCAATGCAATATACATTCGCGAATGTATATACTCAGGTACAGCATTCCCGTTTCTAAAATGTATCCAGGGAAATCTGGTCATATTCGGAATGCATTCAGTGAGATTTTTTTTCGATTTAGCAATGTATTAGGAAGGGCATTCAAAATTTGCGATGTGATCAGGAAGAACATTCAAGATTTGGGGATATACAGAAAGAGCGTCCACGATTTTAGAATGTTTACAGAGAGAGCAATCCAGATTCTGGCAAGTGTTCAGGAAGAGAATTCCCGATTCGAGGATGTATTTGCGTCGTATACATTCCCGACTCTGCAATACATTCGGACGAGTGTCCTATAGACCCTATGCAATAGCCAGGCATGCTGTTGGTCAAGAGGAACACATTACATGACTACAATACATCCACCTGTTATTGAATTCCAGAGATGCTCAAGTTGTACAGGTGATCTATTGTACTCTTGGTATTTCCACCGTAGGGCATATTTATGTTAATCGCAAATGTGAAGTCGTATGCATAGGGGCTATATATTTTAGGATGCATTCAGGGCAGCGTATTTCCGTGCTCTCCCTGAAAGAGCATTCCGTGGTCTGATACTTTCCATGACAGAGCATTTCGTAGTTTGGAAAGTATACCCATAATCTCTGAAACAAGCAGGGTTCAACTATTTAAACGCCGCATTATAACATGTACTTACATGAATACACGCAACTAAACTCAGATCTGACCCGACTGCATTCCAACGATACATCAGGTGTGCTTCCACACATGGTGGTTATAACCGCTGGTGAGATTTCTTCGCCGCACATCGGCTAAATTGAGTGGTGAGTCGCTCCGTACTTTCTTGCTATTTCAAGTCGATGGGCGTTCAATATCTTACACAATACGAAATGGAAGTCGAACTAAAGCTAAGATGATCAATATCAATAATGTTCCGCCCTCATTTCAAGTACGTAGGGTGCATGTAAATGGCTATAATATTGTTTAAAATGGAGAGATAACATTTCAAATAAATAAAACAAATACAGCTTATTCGCGTGTGACAGAGAACTGACATTGTTTTGTCCCTAGCTTTCGGATCCGGAGGAGGATCGGGAGGAGGAAGGATCCGGATGAGGAGGATCCGGAGAAGGAGGAGGAGGTGGTTCTTAATGTACAGGTTCGAGGGTGTGGGGGTGTTCAAAGAACGGGAGCAAGAAAATGATCTATCAGCAAATGAAGACCTGAGCGCAAAAAGTAAACTCCATAGATGTGGTTAGTGAATTATACAATGGTTTGAAGTTCCTTAGGGTCAATAAAATATAGTAATGAGTTATTTTTTCCAAAAAATATTAAAGAGACATGAAGAGATTTCCAGAAAGAAGCGACACCAATTTTCTTTCAAACCCGGGTTTTTTGCATATTTGGAATGCTTTTTCAATGAAATTAGATCACACATGACGTGAAATAAGCCGAATACGCCGTCTTATATAATAAGATGGTGATTTAGTACTTTCTGTCGTGCACGGACAGAAAGTCAAAGGCACGGTGTTCTATGGGGACAATTACGATAGTCAGGCAAGCCATCCAAAACAAGGTTTGCTGTTTGTCCAATAAACCTTCGAACGTTCTTGTAGGTGGTCTACATCGTCCTGTGCAATTTGAGAGAAATTTGATCCTAGAAAAAATCTCATCTGTCACGTTAAGCACTTGTGGGCAGTCTATGTTTGCCAATAAAGCCAATTTGAGGGCAATAGCACATGATGCACAATGACAAACGTACAAATTCAAGGTGTTTTGTTGCATTTTGTTGCAGCATATTGGCGGCCATCTTGGATCTTCGGTAGAGGGAAGACTTTAGTGTTAAAACGAAGTACAAATTTGAATTCATTGACACCAAAACCCTACAAAGACTCAAGGATCACCTCCTATAGCTGCTTTAGAAGCCGAGTTTTGCTAATTCTATGTTGTGGCGGCCATCTTGCGTGGCCATCTTGGATATTTCAAAATGCTAAGGGGTGGCAATTTTGGCACCCCTCAGTTTTCTCAATCATAGGTCTTCAGATGGCAGAAACAGCCCAAAAATTGTGCGAACGCTACTTTTGGGTTCAGGTAAAACATGGGGTTTTGCCGGGCAGACTATACATGACTACAACAACCATCCACCTGTTTATTGAATTCCAGTAGATACTCAATTGTAGCTGTGATCTATTGTACTCTTAGTATTTCCACCGCAGGGCAGGGCAGATTTTAGGTCACGCACCAAATTTGTAACGTCGTATTGCATAGGGTCTATATTTTAGGATTCATGTCAGGGACGCGTATTTTCAGATTGCTCTTTCCTGAAAGGCATTCCGTGGTCTGAGACTTTCATGAAAGAGCTTTCGTAGTTGGAAAGTAACCCAGTACTCTCTGAAACAAGCCGGGTTCAACTATTTAAACGCCGCATTTCTACATGTACTTACATGAATACCCCAACTAAACTCAAATCTTGACCCGCTGCGATTCCAACGATACTCGAGGGGTGCTTCCCACATGGTGGTTAGAAACCCCCACCCGCTGTGGAAGATTTCGCTTCGCCGCACAAAAAATTCCCGGCTAATTTAAGTGTGTGAGTCGCTCCGTACTTTCTTGCTATTTCAAGTCGATGTGTCAATATCTTCCAATACGAAATGGACGTCCCGAAATAAGTATAAGATGAATGTCAATCTCAATAATGTCCGCCTCATTTCAATAGTAGGGTGCAATTAATGGCTATAATATTGTTGATAAGGGGGGCCTACCCTCAAGCTTTTGTGGAGCAAGAATTTCTGAGTTTTCCTTACTTTCTGAATTCTCACTACTTTATTAGGCCTATTTTACTTTTTTATTTGGTGAAAATCGGACTTTCCTTTACGATGCTACAGGGTACCAAAGGTGCTTGTACCACCAATTACTACTATTTCTTAGTTTCTTATTGTTTTTCAAGCAGGCTATATACTTTTTATCTTATTGTTTTTCAAGCAGTGGATATTTAAGAAAATGCCAACATAAATTTAATTTTGGCTCATATGTTGTATTGTTTCCTGATTTTTTGTTATAGAATTACCTAAAATAATGTAGATAATAATTTACATTTATCAAATCAAAACGGCAATAATTTATAAATAACATTAAAGTGTTTTCCTAAACTTACTTCCCTAAAGCTTTTTTGCAATTTTCGGCACTGGAAATTTTCCCCCAAAAATTTGGCACTTCCAATGGTGTTTATGACCACCAAAATTGGCACAAATGTAGATTTGATAATGCTGTACAACTGTAGTGGAGGGATTTTTGATATCTTCCTTACTTTTTGATTTATTAACCTTCAAAGTCAAATCTAGCAAGAAAAATTTGAATTTTTCAAGAAACGTTTGCCATGGGCAACACAGGGATTAAAATTTGAGAATCTCCGCATTAGGTTGCACAGTTTGACCCATGTAACTTACCTGTATAGCAGACAACTGTAAAACAAGACCCATTCGATCACTAATTTTTGGGGGCAAAATGTGCAATTTTGCTTTACCAAATTCAACACATTTAGACGCTTTGGACCCCAGATCATTTGTCATATAGTAATCGAAATTTACAATAAATATAATTTTCTGAAACCACAATCAATATGCTTTGTAATGACATATAAAAGCCATACTCCAACCTTATCAACTAATTCTAGACACTTCTTTTCAAAATAACACCTCAAAATGAAGGGTGAATTCCCCCTTAATGGAGAGATAACATTTAAAAATACATAAAACAAAAATACAGCTTAATCGCGTGTGACAGAGACATGAACATTGTTTTGGTCCCTAGCTCTTTTCGGATCCGGAGGAGATCCGGAGGAGGATCTGGAGGAGGAGGATCCGGAGAAGGAGGAGGAGGTGGTCTGAGTACATTCGAGTTCAAAGAAAGTGAGTCAAGAATATCTTCAGCAAATGAAGACCTGAGCGCCAAAAGCACTCCATAATATTTGGGTTATTGAATTAATCACTGGTTTGAGGTTCCTTAAGGGTCCTAAAATATGTAATGGTTTTATTTTTTCCAAATATAAGAGACATGAGGAGATTTCAGAACGAATCGCCCCTCAATTTTTTCAAACCCGGGTTTTTTTGCATATTGGAATTCTTTCCCGAATTAGATCACACCTGAAGTGAAATAGCCGATACGCCCTGTCTTTATGTAATAAGAATGGGATAATTATACTTTCTGTCGGCCACGACAGAAAGTCAAAGCACTGGTGTCTATGGACAATTACGATAAAATTCAGGCAGTTCAAACAAGTTTGCTGTTTGGTCCAAAACATTCGGAACGTTCTTGGTAAGTGGTCTCCAATCGATCCTGTGCAATTTGAGAGAAATTTGTATCCTAAAAAAATCTCCTCCTGTCACTCTTAAGCACTTTTGGGCATCTATGTTTGCAATAAAGCCATATTTGAGCATAGCACAGTGATGCAAATGACACGTACAGAAATCAATGTGTTTTGGTTGTTGCAAGATTTGGGCAATGAAAGCTAATAAAGTTCGATATAAGTTTTGATTTTAAAAATAACAAATACTCAAATAATTAATGAGAGGAATTCTAGAAATTGTTATTATCAGATAAACACTGCATTACTCCGTTTGAAGCGCCACCTATACTATATTAAGTCCAAAGATCGAGTTACTGGTTTATCTCGTAATCAATTGCCCGCATCACACTTCCCGGGTTGTATAACCCCATATCAACCACTGCGTTGCAATTTGTGTACAACGTTTTTTCCATCGGGGGTGACGCCCATTCAAAACCAGTCTCCGTGCTGGGCGCTGACCTTTTGAATTGCACTGATGAGTTATTAGTTTGGTGTTTGTATACGCACATAATGTCAAGTCGATACAAACAATCCGCCAAAATATCATTTTGGATGTTGTGTGCTATTGGTTGGTTAACTTTTGTCCTACCCATGGCACACACACATGAAATGACACGTCAGTCGTCCTTGATTTAAATAAAACCGCCTCATGAATACACATCTTGTTTCACCTAAGCGCGCATGCATTATGAGAAAAAAGAAGTATCTGACATAATGACAAGGTGCACTATTATTACAACTGCCACCTCTACACACATACATCAATATTGTATCACTACCGATTATTGGTAATATTCAAAGCGGCACCCACAGTATGGAAGAAGCGGAGGCAGCCATTGCTTTCTATTTGTTGGTACTCATGTTTTCTCTTTGTGGTCGGCAAAACATCGAGACGATTAATTTCTAAATATTACGTAACGTTTTGCTCTCTTATCTATATATAACCTTTTGCTTTTCTATGGAGTGTGATCTGCGCACAATGATGATGATAGAGCGATTTATTCCGTATTGAAATACGTTTTTACACATTTTGGCACTCGACGACCGTCTTCAAGGAGGGTAGAGATTGGAATGTTTGTTTTAATTTTTTAGCAAAAAATTTCACCAACACCTCAAAACATAAGCACACATTGTAATTATTACAATTGGTCAAATGAATCGTAGTTTCGCTGAAGAATTCCATTAGAGATTTAATTCATTAAGAATTTAACAATTAGTGACCAAGGGTTTCATACCGTGGTGCCAGGGGGGGTGGGGGGGTCCATGGGACCCCCCCCCAAGGAACCACTTTCCCGAGGGAATTTGTGTACAAAATTTATACCACATGTGAAAGGGTCATAAGACACCACAAATCAGCAATAAAAAATTAAATGTTATTTGGGCTGCAAATTAGGGGCAAACATTGTTTCAAAACACGCAAAAAATGGGCAAAAAAGACGAAAATTCAAATGAACCTGCGCTTACATCAAACTTTTTGAAAACTTATTTTATGTTGATATCTACTAGAAGACCAAATTACATATATTAAACAAAACACTTGAGGTTTAGGAACTGTATTTACGGGGTACAAAATCACGTATTTCCCATAGGACTTGTAACAGTAACGTTTAGCAACTTTCACAATGAAATTGTTTGTTTCAGAACATAAAGGGTTAAATTATTTTATGTTGCTATTTATGTGTTTACTTATATGTATATGTGAACATGATCTAGCAAAAAAAAAATTCTTTGGTTCTTTGATTTTTTAAAAATTCTCAGCTGACTCGTTAGTTCAAGGTGGGGTCTGGGCCCTCCACTAATTGACTCATTAACGGCTTGGCCGATTTTAATTTTTTTTTTGGATGAAAAGAAGCGACATTTAAAGTAGACAATACAAAATATTTCGGCGCAAAAATCCACGCGTAAAGCGGCGAGCGCGAAAACAAATTTGGAGGGTCCCTAGGACCACCCCCCCCCCTTGGTCATGATTAAGCGAAAGTAGGGAGTGAATAGAAAGTACAAAAATGCGACCGCATGCATTGCAGACACTGTACAATGCCTCAAACCGTACTTGTATTGATTAAATTACATACCTGTGAGTAAACTCCTCGCACCCACCGATTTTGCAGTCATCATTGTTAATAATCCATTGACTTATTATAAACAAAGAATACAAATATAAGTTCATATAACACTATAAACTATAAATAATATGATATATATAATGTACGGTATAAAGCGAGAAGTACTCAAAGAGAAAGGGAGATGAGAGAGAGAGGAGAGGAGAGAGACGAGGCGGGGGAGGAAGAGGCAGGAGGAAGAGAAGAGAGATGGGAAGTGTTAGTGTATATTTACATATATGTTGAACCAGAGAGTATATTGAGTCAATCCCACAATGCACCAGTTTTGGACAATTAGGGTCATGTGATCCTCACAAAAAATCCACTACTCCTACAATGTGAACTTTACACTTATTTTAGCTCACAAAGTGCTTAGGTCTTAGGAATCTTAGCATGAGCATGAAATGATTTGTGGTCATCTAACTTCGTGAACTTTTGTGCCCGGGCTTTTTTTCCATAAGTACTGACATATGTTTTGTACAGTACAAGTATGGCACATGGCAATGCTTATGGGATTGGTTCAAACAACCCTCTTGGTTGATTACCTGCGCACAAAGAAGCACGAGACACTGTTGTTACACAGCCCTAACAGCGTATCCGCAACAGCTAATGGTTCCATCAGCGCACCCTCTTCATTTGTCACGTGATTGGTAACCTGACACAAAATTGATAATGGTTGACTGAGAGAAAAATACCGTAACGTTTCAGGACAGTTAAAAAAAGATTTTCAGCGTGATTTTAAACCGAGGAAATCGGAGCTTCTTCAACTTGTTTTCGCGAGTGCCTTGGAGTAAACAGGTTGACGTCACGCATAAGGCCCCCACCCCCCCCCCCCCCCCCCCCCCCCCCCCCCCCCCCCCACACCCCCATTCCATTGTATGAAGCTTTTCGTCCGTTTTTGAATGTCTCTTCTATGGCCAATTAATATGCCCAATAAAAAAATTCTCTGATAAAGTATTTTTGTCATTTTGTTCTAGATACTGTACAATGTGAAAAATAAATAAGACGGTGTAAAAAGTCTGACACTTTAACCTGCTCATGATATAATAGAGCGGTCACAATTCAAGTGGACCGGTCTGGCCAGCTTTAAATGAAGATGAGGCCATTGATTGTCTTCCAAAGTCGCTTGGTGAGAAGACGTTATAGAATCAAATCTTAGAACTAATTGTATTTATTATTTTTATTTATGTATTTGGAAAACGCTTTCACAACAGCGGCACCCACCTACCCGTTGGTGCATCCAACATAAGACAACAATGAGATTAAACAACGTTAAACAGTTACAACGTGTGGTGTGTGTGTGGTGTGTGTGTGTGTGTGGTGTGTTGTGGTTGTGTGTGCGTGCGTGTGTGCGTGTACAACTTTCACAAGCATGTATCCACCAAAGTGAAGCAATAGCTGCGAAGGTGAAAAATGCATGAGGCAGGAGTGGCAAAACCAACTCACACACACAATCAGTGGACAATTTGATGAAACACTCTTAAAAAACTACAAGTACAAAAATGAAAAAAGAACTACAACAAGAAAGAAGAGGAACAGGCCATGTGATAAGGTGAAAAGTAAACCGTAAAGGCCAAGCAACCCGTTAAGTCGACTCGGACTTGATGATGCAACTCTTAACATTCAGCCTTTTTCAGAAAAGATTTGCAATAGTCGTCAAAAAATGTTGCAACATGTTCAGCCAAATTTCTTGGGAGCATAGGCATAATTTGACTGAGATCACCGCCAGAATGAAGAACAAATTAGTGTCCGAGTGTCAAGAAAAAAACATTATCCCAAATTAAATAGGCCAGAATCCGACAGTTATGCCGCTGAAGGAATTCAAGTTCATTCCTTCTTACAGCTTGTAGACACTTGGCAGGGAGCAGAAATGATGACATCCTCAATACCATCTTTACATTAAAACACATATACCCGAGTTTTTGTAGATAGCAAGCCCCTGAAGTTTCTCAATCTTTTCTCGTTATCTCAAAACACATTGTGTATTATAGCTACAGGATAAAGTAGGGGCCTAGTGTAAATCAAAAATCAAAAAATGAGGCGAAGGGCCTCGATCCTTTCCTCTTTATTTCGGCGATGTCCTTTATACGTAAAAATATGAAGGAAGGTGATGTAACCGAAACAGGTTTTCTTTTCGTGAGGAAAAAATAAGACGACCTGTTTAGGAATGAGAACTTGAATCGCATAAGAGGCGGGCATTAAGAGACAAGCTGATGTGAGGCTTATTTACCATACTAAGTACCTGAAGCAAAAGTCTGCGGATGGACATAGGATCTGCACAGGTGACCGTGGACAGGAGGGGTAGCACAGAACTGAATATCAGGGCATAGATTATAGGACCCTGGTTTGCATAGGAAGGCACCGACGGCAAGGGTAACTGGTCCACAGCAACCCTGCACCTGTTTACAAAATCAGTTAGCACAGAGAACATGGGACTGTCTTTTTTTAATTTCAATCAAATAGAAAAAACAAAACAAATATAACCACAACACAAAATAAAAAACGGGGACATAAAACTCAAACAAAAAATAAGATTTACTATCGAAACAGTGTAGATTAGATCTAATACACTTAAAGGATGACTCATGGATTTCGAAATATATATTTTTGTTGCACACGGAGTAATTAAAATAGTCAACGAGAACTAAAGATCGCCACAGTCACATAATACTCAATTCCAAAGTTTAGAGATGAATCCTTGATTTTTACGTTTTCATGCAGTACACAATTATATACAGTAGACCAGTGCATAGGATACCGTATATAACAAAATTTCGGATGCCGGAATTTTTAACAAAGTTGTGATTTTCTAGATGAGGACTTACGTTTGAGTTATGTTAGTTCACACAATGATTATTTTATGGAAAAGCATTCTGTATATGCAAAAATCACTTTTTTGAAAGATGAGGGCGACCTCCCCGGGAAATCTCTGAGGTCAGCCTTTATGGATCTGTTGGCTAGTGCCGCTTGGTCGAAAAGAGTTTTTAGAAAAACTGAAAGAAAATAGAAAAATAAACCTTTAATCTTTCTGGGCCAAATGTTGTGTTAGAAATTATTTGAAAGATGCAAATCAAAAAAGCCGTCCAAAGATCAAATTTCTTTGCCACTTTCTTACGAGTATGTATTAATTTTAACGCCACCCACACAGGAATTATTCGATATTTGGAGCCCTCGTTTAAGAGGATCAAAAATTACATCATAGTCTTCACGTCCAGTCGCCTCGAAAACTATGGATTGATCTGGCTGGCTGCGTAGGCTACGCGTGTTAGGTAACACCAGGAAACACAAACAAAAGAAACAATAAACACCACCACTTACCAA
>JAMKCH010011566.1:0-28407 GCA_023653785.1 Ophioderma brevispina
GTTAAGAATGTAAATGCAGGTTTGTAAATGCATTTTAGGGAATGTTAAATGCAGTTTGTGCAATGCAGTTTTAGAATGTAAATGCAGTTTAAGAATGTAATGCAGTTTTACAATGTAAAGTGCAGTTTTAGAAATTATAAATTGAGCTTTGTAAGTGGGCTTTGAATGTTTAATGCATGTTTTGCTAAATGCAGTTTTAGAATGTAAGGGCAATTAAGAATGTCAATGCAAATTTTGGCTATAAGTGCAGTTTAGGGATATAAAGTGCAGTTTTAGACAATTTCAAATGCAGTTTAAGAATGTTAAATGCAGTTTTAGAATGTAATACAGTTCTAGAATATAATGCAGTTTTGTAAAAATGCAGTTTTAGACTGTAAATGCAGATTTAGAATGTAAATTCAGTTTAAGAATGTAAATTTGCAGTTTAATAATGTAAATGGCAATTTTATAATGTAAATGCAGTTTTAATATGTAAATGCAAAGTTTTGTAATGCAGTTTTTAGGAATGTAAATCCAGTTTTGTAATAATGCAGTTGTTAAAAATGTAAATGGCAGTTTTGTAAATACAATTTTAGAATAATAAATGCAGATTGTAATGCAGTTTTAACATGTAAAAGCAGTTTTTTAAATGCCAGTTTAGAAATGTAAATGCGTTTGTATATGCAATTTTAGAATGTAATGCAGTTTTGTAAATCAGTTTTAGAATTAAATGGCAGTTTAAGATGTAAATGGCACCTTTGGACTATTAGTGCAGTTTTTGGAATTAAAGTGCAGTTTAGAATTCAAATGCCAGTTTAATAATGTAAATTTGCATTTTTCGGAATGTGATGCCAGTTTTGTAGATGCAGCTTTAGAATGCAATGTGTTTGATGGAATGTAAGTGCAGTTTTTTAATGCAGTCTTGAATGTAAATGCAGTTTTAGAATGTAAATGCAGTTCTAGAATTAAATTGCAGTTTTGTAAACCTGCAGTGTAGAATTTAATGCCAGTTTTGGTAAATGCAGTTTGAGAAGATAAATGCAGTTAGTTTAAGAATGTTAAACTGCACCATTGGACTTATAAGTGCAGTTTTTGGAATATTAAAGTGCTATTTTTAGAATTTAAATGCAGTTTAAGAAGTAAATGAGTTTGTAAATTCCACTTTTACGAATAATGCAGATTGTAAATGCAGTGTAGAATGTAAATGCAGTTTTGTAAATGAAGTTTTTAATGTAAATGCAGTTTATAAAATGAGTTTTTTTTAGAATGTAAATGCAGTTAAGAATGTAAATGCAGTTTGTAGAATATAAATGCAGCTTTGTAAGTAGGTTTGTTTTAGCTGTTAATGCAGTTTTCGTAAAATGCAGTTTTTAAGAATGTAAGTGCAGTTTAAGAATGTTAAATGCAATTTTGGCTTAAGTGCAGTGTATGGAATATAAAAAAGTGCGGTTTTAGGAATTTAAATGCAAGTTTAAAGAAACTGTAAAATGCAGTTTTAGAATGTAAATACAGTTCTAGAATATAAATGCAGTTTTGTAAATGCAGTTTTAGAATGTAAATGCAGATTTAGAATGTAAATTCAGTTTAAGAATGTAAATGCAGTTTTGTAAATGTAGAATTTAATGCAGTTTTGTATATATATATATATATATATATAGGTAGGGATGTGCGGCCCCGATTTCCGAATTTGGGGGCTTGGGAACGGATTTTGTCTCCGAAAGTAGGGGCTTGGGAACTGAAATTTTGAGATATTTGGCTAAAATTCAGCTTCTGGGGCCAAAATTTTCTGAAAAGGGGACCTTAAGAACTGAATTATGCTTCAACTGGGGGTCTTGGGAACGGCTGGAGAGACGCGAAAAGGGGGTGATCACAAAGACCAATAAAAACCTCGCAGCGCTGTAAACCAAGAGAATCCGTGTGGTGTCAGATTGAAAAATTCTGATACACTTGCCAATTTGGACAAGAAACTAGGTGATCTTCCAGGAAGCTGGGATGCAGAAAGTCAACAATGTGAGTTAAAAGATTTAATTTTCAAGTGGGAAAATATATTTCCTGATGGTCCCAGTAAGACACATGTCATATACCATGAAAATGAGGTAGGCGATTCAGAGCCAAACAAACAGCTCTTTCATGTGCTTTGGGATAATGTACCTAATTCTTATATATTAGATTTGTGGATGGAGCTTTGCGAATCATATGAGTTTCATTCTACAAGAATATTACCTGTACAAAAGATATACAAAGGAAAGGAGCATGTCTTAGCAGACGCATTGTGCAGAGCTGTCTAAATTTGATGAAAAATGCAGCATTAACACCTGTAATACGCACACTGACTGCACGAACACTGTAAAAATATGAAAGTGTACAAATTGCACCGTGTAAAAGTATATAAGTTGATAAACCACCCGGTTAACGGTATATAGCAATATTTTAGAAAATTTTATTTCATTCAAATTTCTTTTAAGTGGAGGATGTTCATATTCGTGATTAAAACTAGCATTTCTGTATATAACTTTGAGAAAAGATTTCTGGCACGGAAAGTACCTGAAATTAAATTTGGCAAGAGAAAAATGCAATTCTGCTATAAATAGCTAAGGATTTTCCAGGCTTGATGCAAAATATTTTGCAAAAAAGGTATTTTTCCAGTGTGATTTCATGAGTCTACCTTCCTATTCGACAATACCAGTCTGTGCTATAATGTAGTATAGTAGGCTAATTTAAGATAAAGATAGCTGTGATACGTCTGCTCACGTGCTTCCAGGTCTAAGGGTGTCGTCGTTGAACTGTAACATCTTGTGCAACGTCTTCTGACTTGAACTCATTAACTGTATTGAAATTGTACTATAAGAAGAGTGTAATTTACGTAACTATTTTGGACATTACAATTATTCCCGGGGGTTCTCAACACAAATGACCATACAGCACGTGACACAGCCATCGGTACCGTTTTCAGCGTATGGTTATACTCAATTACCCCCATTTTTTTCATGCCAATTGGTATAGCAAGGGTCGTTTTTTCAAACTTTTCTGAAAGTGTTGGAAATTAGTCTCATTTTCTCAAATCGGCAAAACCACAATTTCTAAATAAATTTGGCAAATTCGTCCAAATGGCCTACCATCTGAAGACCAAAATTCTACCACTTTGCTTTTAAAATCGTCAAAATTTTGCGATGATGAAATGCAAATTTGGGTTAAATTGGCCAAAAATGGGCATCTCTGGTATAGCTTGCGGTCCTTTTTTGCAAAAAATGGTATTATAGCTATGGGTCCTACTCAAGAGTCACGGGGATAAAGCACGTCCCCAACCCAAAGTTGAGAACCCCCCCCCCCCCCCCAAGGGGCAATATTATTGAAGCATTCTTAATGATAAAAAATAATTCTAATTATTAAGGACTTAAAGATAATTTGTGGAAGTAAGTTCATTGATTGTTGATCAAATAGGTTATTCGACCTTGACATCCACGCGATACTAGTCCGTCCAGAAGTACCCTCGCCCCTGTGACCTAGCCACCGGAAGCAACAGGGCGAGGTGCGCTCGCGTGGCTTGGTCAAGGTGGAGCGAGGAGGTACTTATGGGTGGACTACTGATAGGTAAACACATTCCAACACCGCACGGTCTTACCATGGAGTCATTATATTAATTACTACATATAACCCATGGTCTTCCCTTGGCGTCTACTGATGTCTTTCGTCTTACAACTTGACTCAGACATTTCGAAATATTTATAATTTATTGTGCAAATTGCTCACCTAAAATTATAGAAATCACCTAAATTGCTCAATTCAAAAGATTGGGATATATCGAACCCACTACATATCATGTTGCAAGTCTTGAGGATATGTAGTACAGTAGTCTTAATCTTACTCCAGAGTGTGGGATTCCCGACAAAAACTTGAGGGGGAAAAAAAGAAGAAAAAACATCCTTTATTTTAAAACAAGTAAACAACTCTGCAAAGAAGAAAGAAGCCGGAATTATCACAAATAGTCATTTAGGTCTTCGGAAAAATTGTTACCAAATTAGTACCCTGAAAGATGGCAAAACGATACTTATCCAGCTGCAGTTTACCATGGCCTAACACATAATGCATGTGCATTCTTGAAATGTAGAATCATCCTGGGGAGGGGGGCAAGGAGGATCATACAGGGGCCCAAATTTTAAAATGATACACTCGTGTTGAAAAGCACACCAATATTGTTGACGGATAAAAAGGTTTTAAAAAGGTATAGTTGTGCGATCTACAGCCTACTATTATCACAGATGACAGAATATTGAAATATAGTAAAAAAGGGCCATTTTGTTTGTACAAGAGTCAAAATTAAAGGCGCTCTAAATTTGATAGGAAATGGGGCAAGTCACTCGCCCCGGCTAAATAAAGGGCTAGTTGCACTATCTGTAATGGTAATACCGCGATATGTGGCAACACGTGTCTAGTATCATGAAAGCAATGGACGTTGCCCTCCATCAATAAATTTGCATTTACTTTTTATCCAAATTGTAAAATATTGACCCCCTGTACCATCTGGAATTGCCTTTTTACCTATTTTTGCTGTGTGACAGTCAGTAACTCCAAGCCTTTACGCCATGCAGATAGTTACAAACTTCCTGTTTTTTAATCCTTTTGGCCGGACAATAGTTATGCTATATGGTCTGCTTTTCAACTATGATTGAAACAATTTAAAAAACTTAACCTCTGTGTTAGTAAACTTTGGTTTCCTGCTACCTGGCTATAACTATATACCATTCCAGAAATGCTACCATGCATTTTGTGTAGGCCATGGCATGCTGAGACTGGATAATAAGTGTCGTTTTGCCACCGTTCAGCCTCAGGGTACCGAAAATTTACTCGGCCCGTGGATTAAAATCACTGTTTACGGGCTACAATCATCACATCTTTCGACAGTGCTGGATTTGAAACGCGAATGTTTTTGGCCATAAATCAGACGAGTATTTAGTCCTGCAGTAGCCCATATGACTTTGCCAAAGAGTCTGCATAAAATCTTTTGATGGTTTCCTAAGCACAACTGACATGCTAATTCCCAAATCTCGATGATGCAACTTTCCAAGTTGGCATCCTTGAGCATTATGAGGTCAAACGTCACACACAGGTCAGAAGGTCAAAGATCAAACACAGGCCAAAGGGGTAATTAACAAGAACATGAATAGGCAGAGGCTCTAGGTGCTAACCTTAATCCAAGGGCCATATGATCATGTCTGTTCACCTTTTAACCCCTATGAACATCACAAAATTTACCCCTGTTAAGTTACCCCCTTCCCCATCTCAAATGGTCAAGGATGACAAGTTGCATCATCAAGATTTAGAATCGGCATGTCCATATTGCCTAAACCAATCCAAACATTTCTTGCAGCTCTCGCTGGCAGATTCACGTCCATGTGGGGCTACCCTGGACTAATTCGCAGTTATTCCAAGACGAGCGATGGCAAAGAAAAGAAGCATGAGTGCTGCCATCTTCCAAAGTTGAATAGCCGGCAATATTAGTGGGAGCTAGCTTCCTTTTGAAAGTTGTTCTTCTTTCCAGCCTTCCGCGAACACAGTTAGGCCAAAAAATTGTTGTATTGAGTACGGGCCAGTGCAAAATAAGGGTAGGGCGGGCGGATTTTTTTTAATAAGCTCATTCCGACTCAATCATCACACATAGTCTATGTAATGTTATTAATATTGAAAAACACAAAAAAACACCATATTTAATTTTAAAGAAAAATTTGCCAAAGTTACACCCAGAACACACTGAAAACCACAAAATTGAGAAAATCGTTTTAACAAAACAACCGGGTACACACAAATTGCAAAATCATATTTTTGAAAATCAATAGACCACATTAGGAAATCCACTCTTCACATCCACGTGTAAAAAAACGGCATTGACTGGGGCAGCAGCTGGGACTCACTACATGCATAATCGTAAATAACTGGAGCCGTAAACTACGAAACCATGCAGGGAACGTAAAATAACGGCGTAAAATCTCAGCTTCAACGTTGTATTGTTAGTTTTTGACTTGTTTAAAACGATATAAAAATTAAAAACGTTATTACAATCCTCTGACCAAATTTTCACGTTGTAGCAATGGCATCATACAAACATTGCATTTACGTTACCATGTGGTTGTAAAAAATTATATTCAGGCAAACAAAAAAGGCAATAAACAAAGGTATATATATATATATATATATAGAGAGAGAGAGAGAGAGAGTAAAATGCAATATATACTATATAATATATACATATATATAATAGAGAGAGGAGAGGAGAGAGATGGGATAGAGAGAGAGTCGAGTACTTAAGTTTTGTTATAACATGCATAAATTCAGTTAAACAACTGAACTTTTAACGATTTATGCACTTTTTCTTCAGTAACAAAACTTTAAGTACTCCGACTCTATATCATTTACCCGTGCACGCAGCTCCTTTGACGATAATAGATATATCTATATATCTATATATAGTATATATATATATAATCTATAGCTAATATTGTGTGTGTGTGGGTGTGTGTGTGGGTGTGTGTATTACTTTTTTTCAAATTCAAATAATATATACAAAAAAGAGGAAAGAGTTTTAAAACTATTTTTCAAATGATAGGCAATAAGATTTTTGCCATTTTTTTAAGGACGTTACTTACGACGTTCTTAAACCCATTTTTATAGGTACGACGATTTTCATAGTTCCCCCCCCCCCGGGGGGGTAAAAACGACATTCTTACATAATAGGATTAATGAGGCCCGAATGCAATTTAATCCATTTAAATCGTTGCTGGTCACCTTTCCACTCTGCGCATTCGCGCTGTTTTTTGTCTCACAATATCTGACAGCCATATTTTTTTCAGCAGTAGCCAAATTTCGGAAGGGAAATCCACGGTTTAACAGGTTTGTCGTACACCAAAAAACTCGCAGACACTGTGGTATAATTCGTAAATGGACTCAAGACACTATCGAACGCAAAGAACTGTGCATAACGTCAGAAAGCCCTGAGATAGAATTTCAGATAAGTTTCATCATGATCTGTTGCTGAAAACAACCGGGGCCAAGGCCCGCTACAGGAGTCAAAATCAGCCTTTTTCTCCCGAATTTGCTGTTTTTCTTTCTTTTTTCAATGTTTTTTTGTTCCACACCAAATTATCCCATAATTGGTTTTCTTCGTTTAGTTTTTACTATTAAGGCCAGGGTGGGATGCTCCTAAAGGTGCCAGAATTTCACTGCTTTCCAATTGTTGTTCCTTCTTTTTTTTCCCGTTTATCAGTCCTCATTTTTTATTTAGTACTGTCTGTACAGACACTAATGCCTTACTGTCCAAGTTATTTAGCGCGAAGTTGACTGAACAAGACTTGGTGGTATTCAGCACGCATAGCACCATAGGGTTACTTGCGGTTTTGTGAATGTACCCGTGTTTTGTCTTCGTTCTCAACAGGCGGGATTTTGTCAATGCAATCAGGTTCATTGAGGCAAGGAGATATGTTTGGGGGTGTATGTGACCTCTTAGGTTATTCGTTCATGAGGGGATGGGAGAATGAACATTTTTCTTTTAAAAGGTGTACGCAAATCTTGTTGGAGGTTGTTTATAGATTAAACTTTCTTCCTTTTAATAAATTAACAGTCATATTGGTGTTGGCTCTTTGTCCCCCCTTTGTGTTTCATCATTGGCCGGGTCAGGATTCTGTTTCGGTGTGTTTCTTGGTTATTATATTTTAGGTTAATTATACTTTAATTGGAATTATCTTGTTTTCCTTCCGCAAAATTGCTTGGTTTTCTTAGTTCCTATCTGGCCACTTTTCAGGCTTATTTGCAATTTCTTCTGGTTTTATATGCCTTTCCACTTCTTTTCGATGCCACTCTAATTCACGTTATTCGTTGTTGTTAGTTCGTGGGACTGTTTCTGTTTATTTTATTAGTTGGTTATAATTTGTTCTAAGCAAGTTATGGCACATACTGTATTCTATGAACTTAAATTTCATGTTCTTAGTTTTCTCTTTATTCTTGTGTACCTTCACGTTCGTTTGATTTTGATTCACTTTTTAATTATATTTTCTATTACCACCTCACTTTCCTGTCCTTTTGGACCATTGTTTTTGGAGGAGGGGCAATGATTAATTAACAACATTAATAGCAGTAAGCTTTGTTTTTGGCTATTGAAACGGCCGGTTTTTAATAATTATAATAAAAGCCAGGAATAATAACATGAGGACAATAGCTAAAAAAGAACAATACCAATAATAATACTAAAAAATAAAAAAAAAAAAATATCATAATAATAATTAATCATAATAATAATATAATGAAATATATTCCAGATTTACAACCATAGCGAAATTTAATATAATTCAATTAAGCTATAATGAGCGTTTATTATTATGCTAATTAATTAATATTCATGTTTCTTGTTAGCCAATGAGATTATCCTTCATTGCATAAATTAATATTCTGATCTTTTGACGGAATAAGCGCAACGGATAACGTTAAGGCGAATAAAACACATCGCCCTAACGTCGAACCTAACATAACAAAATAGAATTTCGCCCTATTTGTAGATATAGTGATATATAATAATAATAATCATAAACAATAATATTAGTAAAATAAACTCTTATACTGTGCCAATGCCTGTTAATCGATTCAATAACTGATATTTTCGCTGTGTGATTGTGTTTGTATCAGAAGAATGGCTTGAGGAAGCAAGCTGGGAGACGATTCTCGGCAGCGGCGAGAAGCTATCAGTAGACCAATCGACAATACAGCCGAGTCAGTCCAACACTACAGTCACCCCCAGCCCCATACAGCACCAGTTATCTAGACTTCTGCCAGTGTGGATGAATAAACCACAGATTTGCACACATGCAAGGACCAGGAACATGGCATAGAGACCAGCAGAACCAGCAGCCGGCACAGTCATCCCCAGAAACACAGTAGCAAGTATCGTATGCTTACCAGATGGATGTGGGCCGCACCATTGCTCCCAATCAAACAACAGATGCCCAGTACTAACGAACTAGCAGGGGAACAACCACTCGTGTTGTATGTTAAACCCACTCAAGAACACTGAACAGAATATCGCCTACATCGGACTCATGGGTCCGTATGTTACAACCCTCTCCGTGTCGGATCGGGAATCGGTAAGTGGGGTACGAGGAGGAGTTGTATGCTGCGTGTTATCCGCAAACAGCTTAATTCGTTTTAGAGGCTCTCTATTGCACAGGGTTTTTGTTGACCAAGTGTCCATTTTCTACTTCCATGCAATGTAGGTTCAGGTGAAGAGATCCCTCAACGTGCTGTTTGATAATACGCAGTTTTGGGCTCGCTTTGTGCCCCCTCCTTTGATAACCCTGAATCCCCCACTGCTCTCAAGCTCAAGGTCGTAGATGTTGCACCCTTGACTGCAACGCTTCTTAAGAAAATCCGAACGCCTGACACGAACCAACATGTCCACAGCCATCCCATTAGTCCCGTCGGCTGCCACATAATCCCTAGTAATCCGGTTCCACCAAGGACCGTCACTAGACCAAGGGTGATATGAGAATCCCTAGACATTGCTTTGGCAAGATTTAGCACAAGTCACATCAGCACAGC
Source organism: Ophioderma brevispina (assembly GCA_023653785.1). NCBI lineage: Eukaryota > Metazoa > Echinodermata > Ophiuroidea > Amphilepidida > Ophiodermatidae > Ophioderma > Ophioderma brevispina. The sequence continues at coordinate 9,559 of JAMKCH010011566.1, forward strand.
GAACGTCTAAGCTTGCAAGGACATCTATGATGGCCACAAAAGGGCTCACAGACCAAATAGTGTCTCAGCCAGGTAAGTGGTGTTCTCAATACGTTCTGAGCGTTCTCAAGGACCAGAGATGGGAGCTGCAGAAAGCAGGTAATAGCCTGAGAGTTTCGTACAGCTGACCTAGTAAAAAGAAGGTAGCAATATTATTCGTTGAAGACAACATTTGTGATTCACAGTTTATTTGTTGGGCAGCATTAAAACTATGTACGGGAGTATTTTTTGGTGATGCCTCTGGTTACGATAAATTTTTTCTGAAAATAAATTGTTCTAGTCGTGTATTGTATGACCAAATTGCAGGAGAGCAGAACGAGACCCAGTTCGATCATGGGCAGCCATCGGCACAGATACGCCGGTAAGCAGACTGCCGAACTGGCATCTCAATAGAATGCGCGAGGGAAGCTTGTCCGGTCATGGTGGCAATCGTCAGCATCCAATGTAAATCAATAATTTTATCAAATAATAATAACCAAGGAAGAGCGATAACAGATCAATGTAGAACTGAAACAAATCAATATCATATCGGATCTCCGATAAAGTGCATGTCGTGCCCTATTGTAATTAATCTACTCAATATTGGGATGTCCGCATGCTTCTAAAGCTTGAGTTTATATATTAATTGACCGTACTGAGAAGCGTACTCCCACTTTCTACTATTTGAATAAATAAATCTACGTCCAAACAAAAGTCACTATTGGTAACCAAAGTTATAGTTTAAACGGTTAACAAAGGTAGGATTTACAAACAATACATTAGGAATAAAGCTCCACGCAATAGCACTAGCTATAAGAAACTAAACCGACTACTTGGACTTTAACCATAATCGCCCACATAGTACTAGTCGTTATGAGCTACTAAAAGCACTTTTTTTTTAAATCAAGTACAAACCGATAAATATAGCATCAAAAGCAACGGGGTGATCTAAATAAAACCAAACTCGATATATAATAAGAAGTCAAGGGGCAAATTATAAATGGTTCTATCAAATTTCCAGATGTTTTAACAACTTTCTTCGAAAGCGTAGGCCTAAATCAGGTTAAACAAATACCAGTTGCAAGCATTAGCTGTTAGATTACCTCTCTTTTGCTAGCGAATGTACAGGGAAGGTCTTAAGGTATCGATAATTCGGATGGATTTTGGCCATGAAAAAAAATAATAAAATTTTACTTTTTTTAAAAAAAAAAAAAAAAAAATACTAAATCCCTGCTAATGGTTAATGCATTCCCGTCCATCAAATCCTGACCGTGTCACTCATATTTTGTACCTTTCACTTAAGTAAAGGGCCATGGCCGAATCGCTAGCATCCTCATTTCCAGAAACCCCATTTTAGGACTATTTAGTATCGGCAAACTAACCAATTTTTTCTCAGTCCTCTATGAAATCTTGGTCCTAAGGGTTGGTTGGTGGAAGTTATGATTTCGTCGCCCAATAATTAAATTTACAGAGTACTCTATAAGGCTCTCACGTTCAAGCGGTTTGAAGTGCGTCGTCGTTAAGCTTTACAGATTGGGTGTTTTTGAAGGAAGGTGAAGGCCATTCTTGTATGATGAAAGCGTTACATACTTACAATCAGGGTTGTCCTCCATTTTTACAAACCAGCTACAGGCCTATTTCTGTTCAAGAGAAAAGAGTCCTGGGATTTCAGAGAATTGTGCGTCTCTTGTTTCCAGATGCATTGCAATAACATGTATAAAACATACAAAAAATAATAATAAAGAAAATATAATTTTAGATTCTTTGCAACACAGTAAGTTTCATATATAATACTCGTGTATTAGATTACCGTCGTAAGCACACTTTACTCTGAGTACGGCAATAGCAATGCTGGTTCAAAAAAATTGTACTAAATCTACAATCGAATTCAGCAACTGCTGGGGTATATTTGGTCCTCTCTAAGGGTTATTTGGACCTCACTAAGGTCATTTGGTACCATCAATCATGGTCAGTCCCTTAGCTAAAAATGTATCACTGTTGCCTCAGGGGTATTATTTTTGTGGGCTTGGTTCAACATTTTCCTCACGTCATTGTTGATTTTATGCGGCTAGCGTTTTTACATTAAAGCCAGCGCGAATTGCCATTTGTTTTATCTCCTCTTTTTGGGGTTCTATTTTTTATTAGGTTTATGCTTAAAGCGTTTTAATTTATAGGAGTCACTATCGACCAACCCTTTCCTTAGGAAGGTTTTGGTTGTGTGGGATTTCATATAGAGTAGGAAACTTATTTCGCACCAGAAACCCGCATTTCTTTAGACCCCTGCCCTCTCACAAATCGCACTCAATTTTGGCAAGGGGAAAGTGCTCACTCTGCAAAACGCGTGCACTGAGCAATAGCCATTACAGGGGCATAGGATCCTTTGTTAAATACTATCAAAAAGACCGCAAGGTATTCATAGGCCATACATCAGATTTTCAATTACCTAATATTACCTCTTTGTACGCTGGCGGCGGGGCAATTCTGTGTAAATATATCACATATAACACCTTATTCAGTGGCATTTGTGATGTCTCTCAATATATGCAGTCATTGGGAGGCCGCCTTAGGTGAGCAACAACCTATTCTAGGCTTATGTGGGCCTCATTAAGTGCATGTTAATCGTCTGATTCTGAATATGCCACAGTGAAATAAATGTCCCTTGTAAGGTTTAGATATGAAACATAAAAACAATTGGGTATATACTTCGTGCCGGCCGCACGCATCACCACGCTTGAATCTTGCGGTAATTCTATATCTTAACTTGGAGGTCAAATAATAGAGCCGCACTACAACCTAACCCTAAACTACAAGCTACAACTACAAGCTAATTCAAGAGCTGAGCCCTGGGTTGAAATGTCATTACTTAACTTAAGTTCTATACTCTTCCCGTCCCATTTTTCCATAATTTATGTCAATAGTATGTATGGGTGCATCATGTTTATACCGGGTATGATTGTGCAGTTTACTATGTTATGTTGTGCCATGTTTGTTATTCTAAGTTTAGGCTCATCACAACTGGCAAACATCATTTATTTTTTCGGCTTGCCTGGGGTTGAAAGGCAGGGGGTATTTCTTTCTTCCGGAATCTAGAGCTGATGTGTATTAATAATAATAATAATACAATAATAAAATATAATAATAATAATAATAAATAACAACAAAATTAAAAAAAAAGAAAATAATAAATATAATAATAATAATAAAATAAATAAAAACAACACACAAACATACAAACTATAACATAATGCTTTTTAACATATAAATAAATAAAGGATAAAATAATAGATAAATAATATTAAAATAAAATAAAATTGCTTCTTCGCTCCCATCAGTTTATTCAAATGTTTATAATTCTTTCTCGCCGCGTTGCGGGCCGAACCATTATGGTCGGACCATTCATGGCCCGGTTGGCGCTGAGATGTCAATCATCGTTCATCAAACTAACACGTTTGCGAACGGCCTGCACCATCCGGAAAATGTAAAGGCTGTATAATGTTATCCTCAGAAGTGAGAAATAGTAAGTGGAGCCAGGCTGTTATTCATTGTTTTACACTGAGAGATTACTGTTATATGGTTACCGGTAATTTGGCTCAACTATCTCAAATGTGTCAAGTCATTTTTAAAACGTGAAGTTTTGAGAAAGCATTATGGTTGCTAGACACAGAAAATCCCTACCGGGATACCCGTGAGCTCAGGCGGTATATCAGACTTTTTACACTGAAGATTCTGTTGTATTGTTATGCCGTGGAATTTATGGAAATAACCCAAATTGTGTGATGCACAGTTTAAACGTTAAGTTTTTGAGAGAACAATATGGTGCTAGACCAAGAAAATCCATGCTGTAGTTGTTACCGGGATAACCGCGCTGTACCGTGTTACCCGGAAAGTTTACTCCACGTTGTATTTTTACCCGGGAACCGAAAATCCATGTTTATTTGTTACCTGGAGAATGGATACAGAAAATCCCTGTTGTACTTGTTACAGCCTCATACAGAAATCCTGTTGTATGTTTACCTGGATCCCGTGTTGTACTTGTTACTGGGGAAACTTAGTTACGGATATCTCAACGTTTAATGGATAACTAATTTCTACTGTTTTTTCTCACATTTATTTGGTTTACGGCGAATTAAAGATGGAGTGGTTTGGATCACTGGCATTTCCTATGTCTTGTGCTTTTTATTACATGTGTATGATTTAATAAGGATTAAAGAGGCCGAATTGGCAAGTTAATATCCCCTTTTAAAAATCGCTCGCTGCTGGTCACCTTTCCACTCTGCCGCGCTGCGCGCTGTTTTGTCTCACACAAGATCTGATCATCCATATTTTTTCAGCAGTAAAGCCAAAATTTTGTAAGCCCACCCACCCTCCCTAAGTTTGCGCATAGGATGACTTCTGGTTAAATTTTTTCACCAAAAACGAGTGAATTGGGTTATCTTTACCGCTTTATGTATTTTCTCATAAGGGTAAAATCCAGTGTTTTCAGGTTGGTCATTTGTTAGAGTTCCATTTTTGGAGTTAATCACGGCGTGCACGCTTGGGTTTCACGGGTCCTTGGTGTTTTTTACCGAATTTGGTCCTCTAGGGGGAAAAAACATGGCTTTCTTGATGCAAATTGAGGGCATTTTCCACCATTTTACAATTGTTTTCCCAGAATGGCGCTTGAGTATGTTGTCAATCGTTTCAACTTGAAACGTTGCAACGGCTGCACCAGCCGGGAAATCCTAAATTCGGTATATGTCATTCCTCAGACGTTGGAAATAGGTAAGTGGAGCTCAGCTGGATTCCATTTTTTTTCAACTGAGGATACTGTTGGATGGTTACCGGTAATATTGGCTCAAATAGCTCAAATGTTGGTCAAGCAGTTTAAACGTGAAGTTTTTGAGAACAATATGGTGCTAGACACCGAAAATCCCTAACCGGGTAACCGCGTGATCTCAGGCCTGTATTCATACTTTACACTGAGAGATTCCTGTTTGTATTGTCACCGAATGTTGGAACTACCGCAAATTGTGTTATGCGTTTAAACGAATGAAGTTTGTGAGAGAACAATATTTGTGCCTAGCCACAAGAAAATCCATGCGTAGTGTTACCCGATAACCGTGCTTGTACTTGTACCACGGGAAAGTTATCTCTCACGTTGTATTTGTTAGCGGGATACAGAAAATCCATGATGTATTTGTTACCTGATAATGGATACAGAAAATCCCTGTTGTACTTGTTACCGGGATAAAGAAAATCCATGTTGTATGTGTTACCTGATACCCGTGCTTGTACTTGTTACTACTGGGGAAACGTAGTTTACGGAATTCACGTTTAATGGATAACTATTTCTACTGTTTTTCTCACATTTATATTGGTTACTGCCGATTAAAGAGGAGCTGGTTTGAAATCAATGCATTTCCTTGTCTTGTGGCTTTTATGACCAGTGTGTAATGATTTAAAAACCGCAAGGTTACAAACGACGCAATATTACGGAAATATAACAACGGCAAGCGTATAAAACTATATAACCTTTTTCAAAATGTGAGTATTAGGTTTTTTTAGCCACTGTTTTATTTACATTTTCTGCTTCCACATTGTAAATTTTCATGTTAGATATCGGTAATAAAGCCTGAGGTTCTTGAATATTGGGGTTTAACTTAATTTAAAAGGTAAGTCCTCGTAATTATGGAACATTTTTAACAGTGTAGGTATACTTTTGTACAGGGCTTGATTTTCAAAATTAGCCTCCGGGCGGGTTTACTTCCATACACCAATTTTTTTGGGGCCTTACTCTGCCTCCTTTAGGGCAACCATTACTCGCGCCCCAGGTCGCTCCTGCGTTTTGACTCTGATTTGGAAACGTTTCGCATGACATGTCACATGAAAAAGAGTGCTTTTATCCCTTGTTGGACAAATATCAATGCAACGTGGCCGGGTAGAAGGCAGTCTGATAGCTGCCACTGTGCGCACAGAAACGCGTTCAATTTCTATCAATAACATAATCACGTAAAGCAAAAGAAAAAATGCCATATCTCACATCTTCGGGAAACAGGCCAATCGCCACAGACACATTTCGAGATATCGGTGATTGAAGTTTTTAGAGAATTATGCACTTGCAGATCTAAAATCGAATTTTTTTATCTAAACTTTTTAGGAAATTAAATTTTAGTATATTTGTGGGCTTTTGAAACGTTCTTATTTATTTGAGCACGCTTTGTTTCAAGTATCCTTATTTTCCTTGTCAAATTTATTACAAAGCGATCGGTCTGTTGGGGGAAAAACTTAAAACGTCCTCCGTTCTTCTGTCAAGAAACGAATGGCGTATTCACCAATTTGGAGACAGGTGTAGACGTTTTTTATAGTCCGCCTGACGCATAGTCCACCTACAGGGGTGAAGGATAGGGCTTTCGATTCAATTGACTCTTCAGCAACATTAGTATTCCCGTTGTCGTCTATGCAGCCCGGACTATGGCTCCCGGCGGACTATAATCTGCTTTCACACCAGGTCCAGGACTTATATTTGCTTCCCAGAGTCGATGGCTCGCCTCAGAATGTTGTATTGAACTATTTTTTGTGCCTGTTGGAGGGCGCTAGCAATGCCTATGCTTTGTACCATTTTCTTAGGCGTCATCATCTCTTAGAGAGATGCAAAATAATGTGATGGAAAGAGGAGTGATGAGGCTCTAAATTATTTATTTTGTAATTAAAATTGATTACCATATGTTTTGCGACCAGTTTCGACAGAAAATTACTACACTCAAAAATACTATATTTTACAGGAAAGTACTGGCAGCAATTCTGCAAAAAATACCGTAAAATTTACAGTATAATATAAAACTTAATTTAATAAAAATACTTATTTGTGAGTTATTACAGAGATTATGAATGTGTAGAGAATAAAAAAAGCACTGACGAACGCCCTAACTTAGTAGGTCTATCCACAAATATCAACCAAATTTTTACGGCGCATAATCTGTAAATTTACAGTTTATTGTAAAATATATTACATCAAACTAATGTTTCAACACGATATACGGTAGTTGTTTCTTTCATGATATAAGTTTGAACTTGATGTAATTAACAAGAGTAAGCTGTATAAGTTAAGTGTAGTTGTTAAAGATAATGTTTTATGATTAAGGTCATTGTTTGTCAATTAAGATATGGTCATTCATAAATCTTGTATTAGATTTTAGTATAAATTCAAATATCAAATAAGTAATTTTATAGGGATCGTGTATTTGTTTGTTATGATTGTGATAAAGGATGTGTTTGTTTTGATGTGATTGTTGATTGGCAGAAACTGAGCTGTTTTAGCTCGATCTGAATTTGGACATTCTTGCTTGATACAACTGATGGACTAATTCATCAGTGTGTGATATGTATCTTAACTAATTCATTAGTATACATGTATCTCTTGTAGTTGTGCTTTTACTGTAGACGTATGTTTTTTCTGCGTGTATCATTGCGATCAATAAGTTGTTTAATATGTGAATTAAGTTTTAACAATAAAGGCTATATATCTAAAAAGCCTGTATAGCTTTGTCAATATAATTCTTTAAAATAAGAAATCTGTTTTATTATTGGTCTGTTATAATGTATTTTGTTGGGTTTTTTTTAGTTAAAATGTTGTAATTGTAATTTTCGGAAGTGATAAAGTTTGTTTTGTAATTGTTGATATATTTGATCATAATGCCACGATATGACACAATTGTGTTGAGGTGTCGTTAAACATTGTTAAATTCTAATACTCACTCACTCACTCACTACATCAAACTGTAGATATAAAGAAAATTTGAATGGAAACCTGTAAAAGTTGTATTTTACGGGGTTTTGTTGGAAGAATTGCTGCCTGGATTTTTATGTAAAATTTGCAGTAATTTTCCAGTAAATCTTAGTACTTAATCGTATAATTGAAACTTCATAACAATGTACGATAATGTTGATACTGTAAAAATTCGAATAAAGGCTCCAGTTTTAAATTTAGTTATTTTAAAGGCCTGGGAAAATTGGACATAAAAAATACAATATTTGGCTGTATTTCCAAATTACAGCCAAACACTCATTTTCAAAGCCTTTTACAGTATTTACTGAAGTATGTGTACCTGGAACGTTACCTGTTATTTTGCGTCTGAATCGGAGAAAGGACTACGTGAGATCACTTGTTGCGTACCAGAAGTTCAGAACATATGATTATTCCCAAACTTTGGCGATATTGCAAAAGGGTCCACTTGCATCGGGCCACATGTTGTGTAAGAACACTAAGGACATCCAAAATGTGTGTCTAACTTTAAGTGGAGAAAGTTGTGACTTATCCGTTTATTGATGGAGGGTGTACATTTTGATACTTTTGCAGAGTAAAAGGAATCAAGGATCACCACTTTATCAAGAGGAAAGCTTTCTCTGTTGTGATCTAGCCATGTTAGCGTTACGTTTATATGGTGGAAAAAACGGGTAGACGTTTCAACAGAAGCCCCAAGTATGCAGATGTATTGCAATTGATCCCGTCATACGCTATTATGTGCAGTAGCGCAGGACGGAATCAAACTAAGTTGCCATCTGGATAAGGAGAAAAGGAGGTCTAGAAGACAGGAAGAACTTGATGAATGCAGACGAGGCGGCGTACCAACTTAGTCATATTCATGATCAGCTGATCAAGAGGACGTCATCACACCATAGTGTCACCAAGTCATCCCAAGGATCAGCTGCCATATCAGTTTGAGAAAGCTTCCTGCTATATAGGAAGCAAAACGTCACTGCTTAAGTAAGTTTTTGATTTTAAAAAAGAACTTTGAAATTAATGTCAATACCTAATTTGCATACGTGGGACTTCTATATGAAACGTCTACCAAAAACGAGCCAAAATACGTAGGACACGGTTTATTTACGTCATTGTATTTACTTAGAGACTTGCAACACGGTCTTTTTCAAAATTCTGGGAAATAAAGTCAGAAAATTCAGAAATTCAATGCAGGAATTTAACAATATTTTTTTCAACGCCCGCAACCAACGGGAGACAAAGAATTAACATTAGTATCTTACAAGTGATAACGCTTATAAAGCGGTATAAGATTTTATATAATTCCAAAGACATTGATTCTCGTACTAAGTATATTGATACTTAGTACGAGAATGTGGCCTTCCAGGTTGAAACTCCCTTTTCGGATTCACTGTATTTTGCGAAACGAAACACGAAACAGCCTCGCAGCACCCATCGGATAAACTTTATTCCGCCACACTCCAAAAAAAGATGAGTAAAAAATGTCACAGCTCTTAATGTTGAGTAAAATCTTAGTCAAAGTTGAGTAAATCTTACACAAAGCTGAGTATATTTTACCCAACAATGACTAAGCTTTAATCAACAATGAGTAAGGTTTACTCAACTTTGACTAAGATTTTACTCAACATTAAGAGCTGTGACATTTTTACTCAACATGAGTAAAATAATTTTTACAGTGCATCATACACATTGATGCATGACGGAATAAACCGTGTAAAGCAAAAGGTGTCCGACGTCCGTTTGATTGGCTTGGTTTAGTTTCGCAAAATACAGGAAGCTTCTCTGCTCTTCCCAGTGTCACGAATTAGTGAGGCCTATAACGGTGGTCCTAGGTCCCATCCGCCTCTATAATACAGGTTTTATACAAGCCTGCTGATAGAGATCCTCAAGTATATACAAGTTTCGTATGCGATGAATTCTACGGTAAACGTGAATGGTGGTTGAAAGGGAAACTAGAGACGGTTTGGGCAGGCCCAGTTGGGGATTTAACCCAAGTTGAATGTAGTGAAGTTGAGGATGGTGAGTGAGTGAGTAAGTGAGGATTTAAAATTTAAGACCAAATCAACACATTGTGTCCTTCGTGTAATTAAGATAAAAGATTTAACATTATAGATCACTATACGACGCAAATATTAAAACTTCATTTCACTTAAATTCAAATTACAACAGGAGTCATTCCATGCCAATTCAACAATCGAGTACACCATCACCCATGGATTTCTTCTTTTTGGTGTATTGAAAGCTATTCATGAGAAACTAAAATCCTGAACATTGAGCTCTGCTACCTCTTGTCGTTTTCACGCCCACAGCAATTCAAAATTTGGGGGGGGGGGGTCACCTCAACACATGTACTGGTGTGAAATTCAATATTCAGAGGGCAATAAGTAAAGAATAACCCTCAGATCCTTCAAACTCGGCAGTAGGGATTACCTTTGTTGCAAATATGATGATCAAAAAAAAAATGCATCTTGCTCCAATTTAAAGTACAGGGGGTCAAAAAAATGGCTCCAAAGCCACTAAGACCATACTTGGGGGGGCCTTAAGTCAAATAAAGTAAAGGGAGTAGAACTTCCAAATGTGGGCTGGTGATAGCTCATCTTGAAAAACTACCCTTGGATAATCTTATAATATCAGGCTTGATGGAAGAAGATATTATCGTCATAAATAGCAAAATTCTAATTTAACCTTGACTTGACGCCCCTAAAAATCAATGTCACACATTTTGCACCAAAACTCTGCTTGAATAGGGTGAAGATGGACACCTGTCTGAAATTGTGTACAAAGTTTCAACATGTGTCTAACTGCCTTATGTAGGTAGTAAACAGGCTTCAAGGATCTACACTTCAACTAATATCAGGCAAATCCCCATTGAAATGTACACTTAATTCTGACGTTGCAACCTGGGATTCAAAACGTGCAGTTTTAGGAATTTTGAATTCAAGTTTGACCTTGTAGATTGTTAACATTGAAATTGAATCAATATTATCACCGTATTAGCACCTGATCTAGTTATGGACGAAATTTCAGCTTGGTGTCTTTGTTTGTAAGGATTTATAATGCTTTAATTGTCCTACAGTGACCTGTGCCAGTTAATACCCAGTTTGCAAAGTTCAGGTTTTCTGTGTCTTTCAATGGGAATCTTTCAAAAGAATTGAATGGAAGTAGGACTTTTTGAAGACCAGTTTACTTATAGAAGACACTTAGACACCAAAAATGAAACTTGCAAAAATATTAGCAAGGACCCTCCTCAAACATTTCAAGCAGAATTTGGTTTTTGCAGAATGTCTGAAATTGGTTTTTTACGGGGGGACAAGTCAAGGTCAAATGGACTTTTTACTTTTTGCGACAGATATATCCTTTCTTAGAAGCTTATATAAGTATAAGATTATACACAGGGGTAGTTACTTAAGATTAGCTATCACCAGCCCAAATTTGAGGAGTTATATCACTTTTACTTTTTGACTTATGGTCCCCCAAAGTATGGTCTGAGTGGCTTTTGAGCCATTTTTGGACCCCCTGTAATTGTAATTGGGCACGGTTGCATTTTTGCTGTTCACATATTTGCAATCTGCAGCATTAAGGGTATCCAGAATGCCAAGTTGAAGGATCTGAGGGATGTCGTTCTTAACTTATGGCCCTCTGATAGTGAATTTCACACCGGTCATGTTTTTGAGGTGACCCCCCTCAAATTTAAATGCTGTAGCGTGAAAAACGAAAAGCGGTACAGAGCTCAGATTTTCAGAATTTCAGTTCTCATGAATATTTTCAATGTCCAAAAAGGAAAGGAAATTCCACGAGGTGATGGTTGTAATCGCTTTGTTGAATGCATGAATGACCCAAAAAATATAACATTTACACATCTATACCATGATGAACCAGATCATCACCCATCCATGTATCAAAACAAGCTTAAAACCATCCGATTGCAACAATACACATAGAAAACAAACATCTACAAAAAAACACTTCAACAAGATAATATGACAAGTTAACAATCTGATTATAACATTCATACGCTAGAGGAAAGTTCAGATCCATCCATGGATCGAGCAAAATTTCAACAACTTCAAATACTGATAATCAACAATCACATCAGAACAAGCACCAGAAAATCCCGTTTAGAAACGAGATAAATCAATACAATATTGAAAAAAATGTAGATTTGACCAATGTTTAAATTAGGTAATTTCCTCTGAGCATGGAGACCAAACTGATACTGATTTAAGCTACTTATACAAGTTATATTCATCATAAATGTTACACCTTAAGTCACTCTACTAGTCAATTATAATCACAAAATGCAAAGTACACTTTCGTTGCTAACTAACTTAAACACCGTAAATCATTAAGTCTAATCTTATCATAATTACAAGTTCCTTATAACTGCGAGCGGGCCTTATTCTCCCCGAGCCCGCAGTGATCCCTTTTAGTCGCCTTTTAAGACATGCAGGGATACAGCGGGACTATTCCCGCTGGCACCCTTTTTGGTGCCAGAAGCTTTGGCAAGTAATCAGCCCAGTGTTGCTGTTTTTTTTTTCCAATGGCTCTTACCCATTTGGGTGCTACTGTAATACGCAACTCTATCCTTATTTCAATCTTCCTGCTTTCTATAACCCTATTTTCTGAAACCTCTTCAACTTTCATTCTTTTTTTTTGTGCAAATCCCAGGGGCTGCGCTAGGATAGGAAAAAGTGAGCCAACTGGTTGGCTTGAAAGTAAGCCAATTGGTTGACTTGTAGTTTTCTGTTGGCTAGGATAATGGTTTCCATACTGTGTGTAGGTTAGAGGCACCTAATCCTTAGAGAGTAGTTCAACACTCAACGTACTATCGTCTGGGGTACAGGCCACAGTCCCCAGATGGATGGTGCGGCGTAACCCAACGGACGCACAGGAGAGGGCGAGAGGTTTAAAATAGGGGAAAAGCATTCTTCTGAGCTTCTTTGTGGCCTGACCAATGCTAGGGTGGGTGCAGTGGTGATGTGACTCTATCTATTATCTTTTAACTAATAGAGTGAAGTATTATTGTTTGTGGATTTAATTGTTGGAGCCCCTGTTTGTCATAACATCTGATTACAAAGACTCTTCTAACATCCTGACTATTCGGCAGCAGCCAAAGTCAGTATTGATTATGTGCCATCACAATCAAATATTGGAACAAACCAACACCTTTAGTTCTACTGCGGAATGGGAGAGAAGTGGACCTCACCCATTCTATAGTCCGTGAAGCCACGAACAAATAACACATGAAGAGACAAGATACGAAAAGAAGCCAGATGGGAGGTCGCCTGGGTAAAAAAGCTCCCCGCACTTCCTCGAGACCCGCCAGGAGAGTGTGTAGACCAATCATAAGAGGGAAAGAGACCAACCCTAACAGATTAGATCCTCAGCTTATGATGCTACACACCGAAAGCCATCTCATGGAAAGTGTTAGCTGATCCACCTGTCGATCGAATGAAAGGGATGTTCTGAAATGGAGTAGTGCCCAAAACAACACGTGAAAATCGGTACCTGGAATGTTTGAACCCTCCTGGGTTCAGGAAAGAGAGACCTTTGTAAACAGAGATGCAAAGATTGAAATGGGATGTAGTTGGTCTGGCAGAGTTGCGATGGAAAGACCAAAGAGTTATGGATCTTGATGAGGGGTGTAAATCATCTTCTCTGGAGTCAGCAAAAAGGGACAAGTCGGTGTAGGATTTCTTTTGAGCTGACACGCATAAAAGTCCATACTTAGCTTTGAATCAAATTAGTGAAGCATCATTGGCCATCAGATGCAGGGGTCAAGGCCCTAACATCACGATTTCCAGTGTATGCGCAACATTTCGATCATGATGAGTAGTTGAAGAGTTCTATGCCACCATCCAAAGCAAAGTTGATGCAGCCCCAAACAAGACCTACTTATCATCATGGGGGATTGGAATGCCAAGGTAGGGAAAGATCATGGAAACCTGGGGACTACTATTGGGAGACATGGATATGGAGAGATTAAAACAGAGGTGAACGTTTTATATGCAAAAGAAAACCGCCTCGTAATATTCCAACACTCTCTTCAAACACAAACCTTCCCAGAAGTGGACTGGCTTCACCCGATCATAAGAATAAGAAACATGATTGGCCTGATCCTGATAAGAGAGAGGTGGAGATCAGCAAGGGATAAACACCAGGTCATTTCAAAGTGTTGAGGTTGGATCAGACCACTCCCTTGTTATTGACAAGCTGAGGGTGCAATTCAAAAGTTGAGAAGAAAGCCAAAAGAGAAAGAGTGGAACCTTCCCAAGCTTGATGACCCTAGTGTAGAAAATGAATTTCAGCTGAAAATGAAAAAACAGGTTTCGGTTGCTTGATGATGAGTAGAACAGATGAATCCAAGGCAGACTCTTTGCTTGAAAAAAACCACCACAAATCACTAAAGAGACAGAGATGAAGTCCTTGGAATGCATCGGGTAAAGAAGAAGCGCTGGATCTCCGAGGACACTCTTGCCTGACAGATGAAGAAGGAAAGCAGGAAGAAGGCAATTCAGAACCTAACAGTCGTCAAGAGTACAAACCACTGACCAGTTGATTAAAAAGGCCGTCCAGCTGACAAAATGGTACAATGACAAATGTAACATTCTTGGAAGAAGAACATGCAACAGAACAAGCGCAAGCGGTCTTCAACACCAGCAAGACCATAACTAAGGGCGTAGATAGAAGGGACCTACATCCAACTCTATACGCAGTCAGTAATGGTGAGATTCTTTCCAATCCAGCGGAAATAGAACAAAGATGGGTTGAATATGGTAAGGCCCCTCTACAATCATCAAACCTACCATGACACATCTGTCTTCATCCATCAAATAAAGAGATAGCTGCTTCTACTTGGATAGTGAGCCATCAATTTCCGTTCTGAAGTTGAGAGCTGTTCAAAAAAGCTGAAGTCAGGAAAAGCCCCAGCTTCTGATAAGATCCCAGGAGAACTGCTTAAGCATGGTGGTGAGTGCATCAATTGCACCTATTGACAATTATCTGCAATGACATCTGGATAAATGAACGCATTCCAGAAGAATGGCAAAATCTATCATTCTTACCATGCCCAAGAAGGGAGATATCACCAGTGTGAGAAATACAGGACCATCAGCCTGATTAACAATTCCAGACAAAATTCTTCTGAAATTATAAGGAGGCCGGATGAAGCCCTATGTAGAAGCCAATCTAGCAGACGAACAAGCAGCGGTTCAGACCTGCCGCTCCACAATGAAACAAGTCTTCGCCCTAAAAGATCTAAACCAACATCGCATAGAGACGAAAGATGGGAGGTTTTGCTGTCTGCATTGAGTACAAGAAGGCATTCGATGGAGTATGGCACGATGGCCTCCTTACAGTGATGTTCATTATGGTGTGCTCAAAAAACTGATCAAACTCATCAGAGATATTATACCAAGGCTAAAAGCTGCATAGACTAACAACAATCTTACAGAGTGGTTGGAAACAATATTGGCGTGCGCCAGGGATGTATTTTATCACCAGACCTCTTAACCTATTTCTTGATTACATCTTAGCAGAAGCCTTTGAGAACTGTAAAAACTGGGCATAAAGTGGATGGACCTACAAATAAAAGAACCTCCGTTTTTTGGGCTGACGATATAGCTTCCTCGCTGGACTCAGAGATGATCTGCAAACCTTGAGTGAGCAAGTGCATCATGCTAGCAAGAAATAGGGGATGGAGATCAGTATACCTAAAACAAAAGCTATGGTATCTCTCGTGATGACCAGCTCCCAATAAAGACCAGCCTTGATTGGTCACCACTGGAGCAGCGTTAACATTGTTTTCAAGTATTTGGGAGTAAACGCTAAACACCATCAAACGCCTCCACCAGCGAAATCAAAAGCAGCTTATGTGGTCATCAACAGACTAGGGAAATTACCGAGAGTCTGGAGTGATAAAGACATCCACTATCACACCAATATTTACGACTTGTTAATTCACTAGGTCAACCCAGTGCTTCTGTATGGCTCTGAAACCGGACCCATCAAAAAGAATGCCATGAAGAAGTTGGAAGCAT
Organism: Ophioderma brevispina; assembly: GCA_023653785.1. Classification (NCBI taxonomy): domain Eukaryota; kingdom Metazoa; phylum Echinodermata; class Ophiuroidea; order Amphilepidida; family Ophiodermatidae; genus Ophioderma; species Ophioderma brevispina. Next base: position 25,375 of record JAMKCH010011566.1, read on the forward strand.
ATGAGATGCGATGCTACACAAATCATTAATATCAGCTGAAGGATAAGATCCGGAATCGAAGAAGTTCTGTCAAGAATCTCCTCCTGCCACTTTCAACCAAAAAGGATCCTACCTCGTATCACTGCCTCGCCAGCTGACGGTTTGCGTCACTTGTGCAGAATGAACAAAATCCGCCTACCCAAACGCATTTTTATCAAACATTTCGCAGGCACAAACAGACCGGGAAGACCAAGAAGAGATGGGAAGATGACATCATTGTGCGCACCACCTTTCACAAGGCATATTTGGAAGCGCAAGATAAGGAATAGATGATCTAAATTTGTCGAGGAGCCCAACGTACTATGGACATGGTGATAGATAGGATAGATATATAGATAGATAGATAGATAGATAGATAGATAGATAGATTAGACAGAAAGATAGATAGCTAGATAGATAGATAGATAGATAGCTAGATAATAGAAATAGATAATAGATAATAGCTAGATAGTAGAATAGATAGCTAGATAGATAGATAGATAGATAATAGATAGATAGGAGATGATTGTGATTGATTGATGATTGATTGATGATTCGAAACCCCGAACCCGCCAGAGGGCCTGGATGGTGAGATTCTGAAGGGAGACTAAATTAAGCAAAAGTGGGCAACAGTACTGTCAAGGAGTGATAAAGTAGAGATGTTAGGTGTTGCAGCAGAACCAAATGAAGTTGAAGTGAGCCTGACATATGAGATTGAAGTGTGATGGCAATGAAGGAAACGAGGACTGGTAAGTCAATAGGCTGCGATGACATGGCAGCCGAGTTAAAGACACTGGAGAAGAGGTGTGATGCATCAGTTAGGTAACCTCATTTGGGAAAGGCAATGATTTGGCCAAATGATTGGACAAGGTCAATTAGTTTTACCTTCTCAAGAAGGTGACACACGGGAGTGCAAACAACCGAAAAGATTTCTCATTCCCATTGTAAGTAAGATCCTGCTATATAGGCCTATCGTTGTGAAAGAATCAAACAGCACATGCCAATGTCGATCATGGTAGTGCAGTCAATTGCCTGTATCTATGTAACAAACCAAATTAAGGTGGGTCCTCAGTTGGGGTCAGACTTCAAAATTCAATGGACAAAATTAATGTGCATGCAATACAAAAAGCTGGGGAAGAACAGGACATCAGGCTGGTCTGTACTTGATTCATCCCAATTGCAACATAGGATGTGAGTGAGTGAGTGAGTAGTGAGTGAGTGAGTGAGCGAGTGAGTGAGTGAGTGAGTGAGTGAGTAGTGGAATGAGTGAGTGAGTGAGTGGAGTGAGTGAGTGAGTGAGTGAGTGAGTGAGTGAGACGTGAGTGAGGTGAGTGAGTGGTTTAAATTTAACACAACTCAACACCAATGTGTCATATCGTGTCATTCAACATAAAATACATCAAACCTTAATAAATTAAAACTTTATAAAACCAACACCATAGCAAACTCTAGTCACAACATTTTAAAAAGTCCAAAAATATTTAAACAGATCGCCTCTTTCAGGAAATTATCCAACTGAAGGGCTTATATCTTGACATAATGTTTTCAAATTGGGACGCATATAATATTTCTAGTATAAAGCGCATAATCAATGCCATTATTTGGCTAATGTTCAGGTAGCAATCCGTACAATTATTGCAAGTCTCCATGAAAGATTCCATGGAAGAAAATCAAAAATGGCAAGTCTCCAGGTGAGAAATAAAAGATTCCATGGAACCTTTTCGAAACGCAAAGTCTCCATGGTGGAAATAAAAGATGCCATGAACCACTTTGTCAAAAAAACGCCCCCCCAAATTCTCCATGACCCAGTACATTCGCTTGGGGGCGGTATACGGTGGTGACTTTGAATCTTTCAATGGAAACTTTGACACAAAAATCGCAAAGTTCTCATGGTGTAAATAAAGATGCCCATGGACAAAATACTCTTACAATTGACAGCGACACGGGAAACAATAGATTTCAGTGAACACACAGGCCTACTTGTCACTGTAAACTATACAAGAATGACGTTAAATTGCCGTAATTTCACAGTCTTTTCTTTATTTTGAACGTGAAATAGACATTAGCTATTTACAGAATATATTCAGCATAAAATAGCACTGACCAAGTGTATAGCAAATACTTTCTAGTAAAACGATGAGTATGACAGAAAAAATATTATTAGAACATGATTTACACATGTTCGTGAATTTATTTTGTTCATTTCATCAAACAGTTGGCCTCTAAGTGAATTTTACAATGGAAATCAAGATAATAATATGCCTATGGTGTCGGTAATGTAGAAAAAAAAAAAACCCAAAAACAAAATCGCTTGCACAAACAATTTATTTGTGACTGAGTGTTGTGTTTCCTAAAACGGGTGAGATACTATAGATGGACATCGTTTTTATTTAATCCCTAAGCCGGGTAAGTCAATTCAATTTCCAATTCAGATTCTATACCTTGTAAAGAAAAATTACTAATCGGAGCTTTAATTAAATTAACATCGAATTACGAATGAATGTGGAACGATTGTAAGGACGGTATTCCTTTCAGAGATTTTATTACGAATTGCTACATAGCTGTATGTCGGGTGGCCTATGCTTGTGAGAACTTAACAAATTAATATAATATAAGGTCATGTGTTTGTCTAGTTCATAACATACTCTTTGATGGAAAATTGACATATCATGGTCACTTTGCAATTTCTGACTACTTTCCATGGAAACTTGCCAATTTTTTCATCCTCCTCCATGAAACTTCGCTTTAGAAAAGAGTCCCAGGGTAGCTTTTAAACGCAGTCGCTTACAAAATGCTTCAGAGAAAAAATGTTTTGGATAAAAAGTGTATGGATAAAGAAACGCTACGATTGTAAACTCGTATTAATGTAGTTACGGTAAATCTGTTTTCGAAATAATACCTTAAAATATTAAATTTGTGTTTTATCATAAAAATGTCTTTCACAACATTGGGATACTTTCACTCGGCTGGACCGAAGGATTTCTCTTTTGAGATAATGTATATTAAAACAGTTCA